>WAAF01014989.1:98737-147539 GCA_013400475.1 Tricholaema leucomelas | reverse complement strand
GGGGTGGGTGGAAGGGGAGAGAGAAAAAAAGAGAGAAAAAGAGAGGAAAAAAATGGAGAGTTAAAAAAAAAAGAGAGAGGGGGGAAAAAGGAGAGAGGAAAAAAGAGAGAGAAAAAAAGGAGAGGTAAAAAAGAGAGAGAAAAAGGAGAGGTAAAAAAGAGAGAGAGAAAAAGGAGAGGTAAAAAAGAGAGAGAGAAAAAGGAGAGGTAAAAAAGAGAAAGAAAAAAAGGAGAGGTAAAAAAGAGAGAGAAAAGGGAGAGGTAAAAAAGAGAGAGAAAAAGAGAGGTAAAAAAGAGAAAGAAAAAAAGGAGAGGTAAAAAAGAGAGAGAAAAAGGAGAGGTAAAAAAGAGAGAGGAAAAAAAGGGAGGTAAAAAAGAGAAAAAAGAGAAAAAAAAAGAAAAATAAAGCAAACAAAATGAAAAAGAGAAACCAAAAAAGGAGGAACTAAAGGCCCAAACCACACAAACCAACCAACCAACCAAGGCAATGAAGAAAAGTCTCTTTCTTGCCTTTTCTTGTTGCCTGTTTCTAAGTCTAAGGCACATCCTGCTGTGGTCTATTGGTAACCTGACACTACTTACACCGAGAGCAGGAGCTGTGCTTTCTTACTGCCACAGATCACAGATGTCAGGGGTTGGAATTGGAAGGGACCAACCCCCCTGCCAGAGCAGGACCATACAATCCAGCTCAGGTCACACAGGAACACACCCAGACAGGCCTTGAAAGGCTCTGTTATCATTGGAATGGGCTGCCCAGGGAGGTGGTGGAGTCACTGTCCCTGGAGGTGTTCAAGAAAAGACTTAGTGCCATGGTTTGGTTGCTTGGACAGGGCTGGACTTGGTTGGCTAGGTTGGACTGGATGGATAGGTTGGACTGGATGGATAGGTTGGACTGGGTGAGGACTGGATGATCCTGGAGGTCTCTTCCAACCTGTCTGATTCTATGATCACACAGTGGCTGCTGGGCCAAACTTGCAAGTCTTTGGGGAAGACTTTAATTCAGATGCTCCTGCAGCAGGTGGGAGCAGCACACTTAACACTGGCCAAAAAAGAAAGGGGGAGGGGAAAAGCTGGGAAAGATCATTAAAGAGAGAAAAAAAGTCCTCTCTCAAATGTTACCAAAATGTCACATCACATAGAAACACTTTGAGAGGAAGAGATGAGAGGTCCTGATGCAGCAGTTCTGTACTATTGTGACATTTACATTCTAATGATAACGAAACTTTGATCTTTGGGAAATTAGAGAGCAAAGAGCCTGATTTGCTGTGGGTTTTACCACCTCCCTGAGAGAACCAGATGCAGCCTGAAAAACCTCATAGCATGATTAAGGTTAGAAAAGACCTCTAAAAATCATTGAGCCCAATGCCAATGTGTCCACTAAAGCTTGTATTTGTGCCTAGAAAGTCTTGACAGTGAGGGTGGGGAGATACTGGAACAGGCTGCCCAGGGAGTTTGTGGATGTCCCCTCCCTGGAGGTGTTCAAGCCCAAGTGGGACCAAACTGGTCTAGTGGGAGGTGTCCTTGCCTATGGCAGGGGGGTTGGAACTGGATGATCTTCAAGGTCCTTTCCAATCTGGTTGATTCTATGGATCCATGAATCTATTCTATGAGTCCATCACCAGGTAGCCACCACCGCCCCTGCAACCTGTCTGGGACAGACTTCACAAGGGGCTACAGAAATAGGATAAAAGATAGTAAAGTCTTGGGAAAAGTAGCTGTTGGGGCAGCAAAATCTTGGGCAAGGTGGCTGTTTGGGCAGTAAAATCTTGGGCAAGGTGGCTGTTTGGGCAGTAAAATCTTGGGCAAGGTGGCTGTGTGGATTATGTGTGCAGAAAGAAGTTATGAGCATTGACCAGGGGTTAATGGGATTTGGTTAAGCACAGCCACACAAAACCCAGGCAAATATTCTCCTCCACTGAGGAGGGGAGGGAGCTAAAGACATAAACCTGAACCTATACATCTTGTACTGACAGAAGAGAAATTGGGAGGCAATAGGCTAAAAGGATTGCTGAGCTTCAGCTTCATTCCTGCTCATAGCACAGGGAGGAAAGCCTGCAAAATCCCTCTGCAGGAGGAACTAAAGGAGCTGATTCTGCACACAGCTTAGCAGGGCACTGCTGCTGCTGCTCTCTGAGCGAGGTGGAGGGTGCAGGGCTGCCTGCTCCTGCAGGCTGTGCTCTTATCTGTCCCAGTACAAACATCTACTTTACCAAATTCCTCTCTGGCTTGACACAGGGTGCAGAAAACATTTGCTTTGCTGGTGCAATCCTGGCACTGAGATGCTGCTGGGTGAACCTGCCCTTACAGTAGAGCTGTTGTTTGCTCTGCCTGCCTTCAGAGCCTAGAAGAAAAGACTTCTCCCTCACAGTCTTCTCTATTCAAAAGCCCAGCAGTTCCTGAGTTTGCAAGGATGTTTGCTTTGGAGCACTGGGAAACTGGCAGCCTTCAGTGGGGGTGTAAGAGGATAGAACATAGAGTCATAGAATCATTGAATCAGCCAGGTTGGAAGAGACCTCCAAGATAGTCCAACCTAGCACCCAGCTCTGTCCCATCACCTAGACCATGGCACTAAGTGCCCCATCCAGGCTTTGCTTGAACACCTCTGGGGATGGTGATTCCACTACCTCCCTGGGCAGCCCATTCCAATGCCAATCACTCTCTGGGAAGAATGTTCAATGTTTGGACTCGACCTTAGAGCATCCTGGACTGCATCAAAGGCAATGTGGCCAGCAGGTAGAGAGAAGTGATTCTGCCACTCTGCTCTGGTAAGACCTCACCTAGAATACAGTGTTCATCTCTGGAGCCCTCAACACAGAAAGGACATGATTCTGAAAGAGTGGGATCCAGAGGAGGGCTGCAAAAATGATCAGGGGGTTGGAGCTCCTCTCCTAAAGGACAGGCTGAGGGAACTGGGGTTGTTCAGCCTGGAAAAGAGAAGGCTCCAGGAAGACTTAATAGCAGGCTCCCAGTACCTGAAGAGGGTTACAAGAAGGCTGCAGAGAGACTGTTTGCGAGGGCCTGCAGTGATAGGACAAGGAGCAATGGTTTGAAATTAGAGAAGAGCAGATTTAGATTGGATGTCAGGAACAAGTTCTGCAGCATGAGGCTGGTGGAGCACTGCAACAGGTTGCCCCATCCTTGGAGCTGTTCAAGGTGAGGTTCAAGGCTCAGAGCAGCCTGATCTAGTGGAGGACACCCCTGCTCACTGTGAGGAGGGTTGGACTAGATAACCTTTGGAGGTCCCTTCCAGCCCAAACCATTCTGTGCGATTCCATGGTTGCACCTGGGTCTGTATCTTTGGGTGCTGGATCTGGACAGTCATGTCCTGTAGCTCAGTGGTAGGTTGTAGTGCTCCATGCAATTGGGGGGATAGAAAAGAAAGGAAGAGGAGGTGCACAATAGCACCCACCAAAGCTGTTGTTTTGCCTTGAGAACCATCTGCTACCAACAGGCAATGTCGTGCTTCTCCAAACCAAAGCCCTCAGGTTCATTAAGGTCTCCCAGAGACAAGCATCTTTTGCCCCAGAGGAACTGTCAAGCTGCCCTTCAGAGTGCCATGTGGGACAGAAATGACCACCTGGGAAGAAATAAAATCTCAGCAACATTGAATAAACTCCCTCCTGGGCAAAAATTTCACTGTCAGAAAGGATTTTCTTAGTGCCAGAGTGCTCAGGATGATCCTCTCTGGTGTGGCTTTTCAGACCCAGACTGCCAAGTGATGCATTTTCTGTCTGTTCCACTGCTCATCTGCATTGCTCTGCTGGAACTGCTGTGCAGAGGAATGTCTACACTGAAGAGAAGATGGGGGTTGCTGGAACCATCATTCTACATGTCCAATAATAAAGTATTACATGGCCTGAAGCAAAGCAATTCTCACATCTGCCACAGAAAACTGTCTTCTGTGACAGCCAGGGAGCCTTTAAGGGTTAGCAAACAGCCTCCTCCTATGCAGGGCAGGTTCTGTAAGAGGAAACAGAAACTTTGCTTGGTGAAACACCACTCAGTTAATTAATGCTTAATTTTTAATTACAATAGCTTGCAATTAATTGTGACCAACAACCTAATAGGCATCAGGCTGCAGTGTAAATACCTCTCCTTTGTGCACCAAACTGCTCCCAGCCTCTCAGTGTTTTGCAGTGTAAGCGGAGGCAAAAGAACTGGAAGTGTGTACACAAAGGGGGACACAGCAGAACATTTTGTCTATTCATTGGAGCTGGAGAGTCAACATGACAAGAAAAATTAAACTGGGATTTGGAGACAGTTGGGTTTGTTTTTTTTTCTACCTTGTAGAATGAAGAGCTTTCAGCATTTTACTTTAATTACCTTCTTGTTCAGGTTCTTCCTTTGTTGTCTGAAATCGTCAATGAGGCTTTTGTCTTCCATTTTCTATTGGTAAAAATCTCTTGAGTAAAATTGCTGCCTTCGTGTAAGAGCAGAACAGAGCTGGAGACAAAAGCACAGAAATGTTTAGGCAACAGATTCTGCTAAGACAGGAGAAGGCAGAGAGGAGGAAAAGTGCATCTGACTGAAGCAAGATTTCTCACTCCTTTCATTCCTGTCTCCTGCAGAACCTTTCTGACCTTGTGCAGTAGTTTCCCAAATCTGCTGTGAAGGCAGCAGGCTACAAGATGGGCTGGCATGTTGTGGTGCTCTGCCCCAAGGCAATGGCACTGCAGCTCTGTCCTCTTCCATTTCCCTTACCTGCTTCCCACTCCTAACCTGTCCCAAACTAAACTCCTAAGCTGCCTTGGGAAGGAAAAGAGCTGAAGGAAGCACACTGAGAAAACTCTCTGCTGACGCCAGGAATTAGGGACATGCAGGTCACTGCAGCTGAAAAGCAGCAGTAGCAGCTCAGGGCAGATGAATCCTTCTATCCCATAAGGTTATTTGAGAGAGGCAGAGACAGAAGATTAGTGCAGATTATTATACAATTAGCTTATTCCCAGACAAACAATACCCAAGTGGCTATGGCCCCCATCAATGCCAACTGAAACCAGCATGGGCTCCACCTTACAGAACAGAAAGGTTGAGGTTGGAAGGGGCCTGAAAACTCATCCAGTTCCAACCCCACTCTGTAGGCAGGGACACCTCCCACTAGAATAGGTTGCTCGAGGCCTCATGCAACCTGGCCTTGAACACCTCCTGGAAGGGTGACTTGCAGAGGTCAGCTTTGAACATGGGTACCATGCTCAGGGTGTTTCCTACCCATAGCAGTGGGGTTGGAGCTGGATGATCTTTAAGGTCTCTTCCAACCCAAACATCCCATAATTCTACCAAACCTACCAGGCTGCTGTAAAACAAGGCCAGGCTGCCACCATAAACCTCTCCAAGCAGAGCTGTGATTCTTCCTGAAAAAGCTGTCACAGAACCCAGCACCTTGCTGGGAGAGGCTCTGGCTCTCAGGACACAGCATTGCCCTGCCAGGCAACTGTGCTCAGCTGGAAGGAGCAGGATGCTGGTGAGGAGGCTGCAGTAGGCAGGATCCAACCCAGGGACACCAACAATTGCAAGGGCACTTTCTCCTCGTGCTTCTGCTCAGGGGAGGAGCAAGACCAGCAAAGTTTCTTCAGCATGCATAGAATAGAATAGAATCAACCAGGTTGGAAGAGACCTCCAAGATCATCCAGTCCAACCTAGCACCCAGCCCTAGCCAGTCAACCAGACCATTCACACTCCTTGGTGGTATTCAGTGTGGAGGCAAATGGTGCTTCCCTGGGCTCTCCTGTTCTTTGTCCAGTGGGTCTGGCCTCTGGGTCCTTCACTGCACTAGAGTTGTTCAGGAGTTAATAGTGTCCTATTGACTTGGTACTTGGCAGAAGAGACTGACCTCCACCTGGCTCCAACCTCCTTTCAGGGAGTTGTAAAGAGCCAGAAGGTCTCCCCCCAGCCTCCTTTTCTCCAGACCAAACCCAGTTCACTCAGTCCCTCCTCGTCAGACTCGTGCTTTAGACCCCTCACCAGCTTTGTTGCCCTACTTGGACAAAAGCTCTACTTTAAAGATGGAGCTTGTGAGCAGCAAGCTGGGAGCGGTGGTGGGCTGGGCTGCAGGTGGCAGCAGGTCCCTTCTGCACTGAGATCCTTGGAAACCTCACTGCTCTCTACAACTCCCTGAAAGGAGGTCACAGTGAGGGGGGGACCAGCCTCATCTCCCAGGTGCCAAGTGATAGAATGACAGGAAATGGTCTCAAGTTGCACTAGAGGAGGTTTAGATTAGATCTTGGGCACAATTTCTTCCCAGAAAGGGCTATCAGGCACTGGAAAAGGCTGCCCAGAGAAGTGGAGGAGTCACCATCACTGGAGGTGTTTAAAAGACCTTTAGATGAGCTGATCAGGAACAAGATCTAACACAGAATCCTAGAATCAACCAGGTCGGAAGAGACCTTCAAGATCATCCAGCCCAAGCTAGCACCCAGCCCTGTACAATCAACCAGACCATGGCACTAAGTGCCCCAGCCAGGCTTGGCTTCAACACCTCCAGGGATGGCAACTCCACCACCTCCCTGGGCAGCCCATTCCAATGCCAATCACTCTCTCTGGCAATAACTTCCTCCTAACNCTCCTGAGCCAGCCCAGGATGCCATTGGCTCTGCTGCCCACCTGGGCACTCTGCTGCCTCATCTTCAGCTCCTCTCTCCCAGCACCCCCAGGTCCCTCTCTGCCTGGCTGCTCTCAGCCACTCTGTCCCCAGCCTGTAGTGCTGCTTGGGGTTGTTGTGGCCGAAGTGTAGAACCCTGCACTTGGCCATGTTCAGTCTCATCCCACTGGCCTCTGCCCACCCATCCAGCCTGTCCAGGTCCCTCTGCAGGGCTCTCCTACCCTCCAACAGCTCCACAGCTGCTCCTAACAGTTGTACACAGGGAGAGATGTTAGGTTGTGGTTGGACTCAATTACCTTAAGGTCTTTTCCAAGCCCTGGCAGCAGAGCTGAACTGCTCTCTCACTACTCTCTTCTCAATCAGATGCTTTGCTAGAAGCATTTCAACAGAGTTATTTGATTTTTCAGTTCCTCTAACTTGAAGGTAGCTTTCTTATTTCCCCTGTTCCACAGCACATTTCTCTAGGCCAGTTCTCTTCTGCTCTCCTGAAAAACAAACAAGGCTCGAACCGAGTTGGTTTTGGTTTTTTTTCTTATGGGAGCACAGTGCACATCCCAGTCACTGAGCAGAAGATGCTGATCTTCTTCTGTCCCCTGTGCATTGCAAATGCAGGCAGCCTGCGTTGCATCTGCCGTGCTCAGGTAGACTGGAAGTGCTCCAGTGTGCTTCCTGGCCTGGATCAGGAACAGTGAGGCCAGCAGGACAAGGGAGTGATGTGTCCAGTCCTGGGCTCCTGAATTCAACAGAGATGTTGAGGTGCTGGAAGGTGTCCAGAGAAGGGCAGCAAGGCTGGGGAGGGGCCTGGAGCACAGCCCTGGGAGGAGAGGCTGAGGGAGCTGGGGGTGTGCAGCCTGCAGAAGAGGAGGTTCAGGGCAGAGCTCATTGCTGTCTACAACTACCTGAAGGGAGGCTGTAGCCAGGTGGGGTTGGGGCACTTCTGCCAGGCAACCATCTTAGAATCACAAAACAGAATGGTTTAGGTTGGAAGAGACCTCAAAGCTCATCCAGTTCCAACCCTCTCCCATAGGCAGGGTCCCACAAGAACAGGTCACTCAAGGCCTCCTTCAACCTGGACCTGAATACCTCCCTGGGCAACCTGTTCCAGTGTCTCACCACCTTCAAGGCAAAGAACTTCTTCCTAACATCCACTTTCCATCTCCTCTGCCAGTTTAAATCCATTCCTCCTCATCCTGTCATTCCAAGACCTTGACAACAGTCCCTCTCCAGCCTTCCTGTAGGTCCCCTTCAGATACTGTAAGGCCACTCCAAAACTTCAGTAAAATAAAGCCCATGCCCAGCTAAGTCCCCTTTATCCTGCTCCTTCCCCCACTCTAGTGCCAGTACATCTCTGTGCTGCGTGGAGCAGAGCTTTCACAGTTCAGAATGGCACAACTGCCTTCATCAAAGCTGTATGTGGCTGCCAAGCAGGTCATTTATTGAAAGATCTTTTAAAAGCCTCATTTCTTAAAAAGCAAAACTGTCTCCTCACCTGCACATGCTCTCTGAAAGCATTTGCACACACAGCTCTTCTCCAAATTTCAACCTTGTTCATTTATTTTCTCTCCTGTTAATTTCTGTTCCCTGCTATGAATTGCAGGTGTTTACTGGAACAGTGAACAGCCCTCACCAAGAGCCTTCTGCTTCCAGACATGGGTTTCTCTCCTCTTTCTCATGTGGACACACAGAGAGCTTTTTCCCCTACACAGTGTTGAGGTGTTGGACCCTTAGGGCCCCAGAGCTGCACAGCATGGGGATTTTAGCCTCCAAACCTGCTCTTGACTTACCACAGCTGAAGTTCTTCAGCAGTAATTGGGTGAGGACAGACTTTGTATCTCCTGGATCTTCCACTGCCCTATTGTTTTGTGACAGTTGTTGTAGGCAGGCTTCTGGTCAGCTGCTTGGGATCTGGGCAGGCAGTGCAGGTGGTCTGGAAGCCACAAGTGTAGCATAGAATCAGCCAGGGCTGGAAGGGACCACAAGGATCATCTAGTTCCAAACCCACTGCTGTGGGCAGGGACACCCTACCCTAGAGCAGGCTGATCCAGCCTGGCCTTAAACATCTTCAGGGATGGGGCCTCAACCACCTCCCTGAGCAACCCATTCCAGGCTCTTACCACTCTCATGCTCAAGAACTTCCTCCTCAGGTCCTGTCTGAATCTCCCCACCTGTAAAAGATTGGGCAAATTGTGGGGAAGGTGGTTTGGGATTCAGCAGCATTAACATAACTAAGGGATGAGGCTACTTAAGAAAAGAGGCTAAGTGAAGAGAAGGTGACAACCTTGGTCATGCATTTCAGAGGAGAGAAGATGAAAGAGCCAGATGAGACAAGGAAGGGACATGCAGAGAAGGAGAATGGAAGCTGGGAAAGCTCAGAAAAGGCAAGAACCAAGAGGATGGAGAACACTTGTGGTGCCAAAAGCATGAAACAATAATAGCACAGATACCAGCACTCTCTTACTGCTGTCATAAGACCATCGTGAAAATGCCTTTAAATTTAGGAGAATGACATTTAAGAGACTCCAGCTTTTGTTACATAAATGATTGTTTTCCATGAGAACTAAAATAAAGTCACCATTTATTATTACCAGGTTCTGATGGGCAGCCACAACCAAGGTCTTAAGTGATCAAATACAAAATCTGCTTGAGGGTTCCTCCTACCTTCCAGGGCAAGACAAATAGCGTGGGGTAGGTATCTCCACCTCAGGTTGGACCAACCCCCAAACAAGACAACATCTGAGTATTTTAGCAGCAGTAACATATAGAATATACATATACAATAGAAGTAACAAACAGCAGGGCACAGCTGCTGACCACCTCTTGGGCTTGCAGGGAGAAAAAAGAGTTGATAGCTTAATGCTTCTGACTGAAATTTGCTTGTTTAGAGGTTCACTTAACAGATACAGTACAGCTCCCTCTAAGTGGACTGCTAGGTAATCCAATTGAGTTTACCTAATCAGAGTTTAAGAGGACTTAAATAAAGCTGGCTTCCCTATCTTTTAATAGCAGAAATAAATTCTTGAGTACAGATTAATTAAAGAGTTCTTTTGAAGCCTTCTCATAGCACTTAGTGCCATGGTCTAGTTGACTGGATAGGGCTGGGTGCTAGGTTGGACTGGATGATCTTGGAGGTCTCTTCCAACCTGATTGATTCTATTCTTTTCTATTCTATTCTATTCTATTCTATTCTATTCTATTCTATTCTAGATGCCATCACCAAGAGAGGAAAGTCCTTTTTCAGATGATTTTAATGGCCTTTTGCATCAAGCTATGGGTGATATATTCCAAAGGGCAGGTCACTGGAGTCTTTCTGCTGCCAGCAAGGAACATCAGCTGGGTGTCAGCAAACATCTAAGCCTCGGTGACAAGGCTTTTAATAGAGTTAAATTACAATTAGGACAAACCACCTTGACCAATTCACTCTCTTGTACAGCACAAAGGGACCTTCCACCATATCTGCATTTATATTCATTGCCAAAATAGGCAGTGGACCCTTACTGTTCACGGGAACAAGGCTCCAGATGTTCTTACACTGCAAGCCCGATGTGCTCGGCGTGGTGTGGCACCATTAACCACATAAAGCATCAGCTTTATAGCCCCCAAAACCTGGCACTTCCCAGAGTTAGTGGTTTGACTACTCTGCTTGATAAAAACATTTCTTATGGACGAGTGAGCTCTGACTATAAGGCACTAAAGATTATCATCTCACAATCAATAGATACCAGGAAGGCTTTTTGGAAGGTTTAGCTCTTCCCTGTTCCCCCGCAGACTGAAAGTGCTCAGCTCCGCTCGGCAGAGCTCCATTAAGCACTTTGTTTTTCATTGAATGACTGGAATCAAACGTGGATGGCCTCCATGGCTGGCTAAACTGCTGCAGAAAGAGGTAAATCAGCAATCCTGATTGGCTCTCTTGTCTGAGAGCTGCCTTTTGATTGCTGAACTTCTGCCAAGAGCATCATCCCTCTGTTTACCCTTCAAAAGCCTGCGGTCACTCGCTCGCTGCAGACGCTCGCAGCTCAGTGCTCTGCCTTGCAGAAACCAAATCCATCAACATGAAAATCTCACTGCTTGTAAGTCACTGAATGGAAATTTGTGGCTCAGATCCTGTATCTCATCTTCCACCACATTGTTACTACACAATATGAAGTGATTAACAGCGCAGCTTTAACTTTGCCGCCCATCCCTCGCACTCACAGAAATGGTTTTTCTGTGCAAAGCTGCTCAGAGCTTTCCAAGTGTGCTTTGTCCCATGGCTTTCCTCTTCCTTCCCTCCCTGGCAAGGCACAACAGAACCACCATAAGCCTCTGTGGTGGTTTCTTCTGTGTGCCTGTGAATTGACACTGGTCCCAGAAAACATACCTTGTTTTGTTCCACTTCCAGGGCCAGGGCTGTCGGTGCTGGCCTCAGTGCTGGCTTTCAATCCTGGCATGAGCTAGAAGAGAACTGACTCTGTTCAGTGCTGTCACTTCTCTGCTCACTGAGGCACTTTCTGAAGTTCAGGGCAGCTTTGCTCAGCCAGAGGCTGCTTTTAGCAGGGCGAAGCTGATGGGGACAGTTCTTGCCAAGGGCTGAGCTGCAGAAAGGCTCTGCCTGAAACTTGCTCCTGTGCAGACCATGGGCACTGCCACAGCTTGTGCCACACCTTGGGGGGCTGGAAGTCATAGCTCCCTGCAAACTTGATGTTCAGCAGTCTCCTGAAGCAGACAACAGACCCTCTCTCTCAGCAGCATGGACTAGCTGTCTGCAAAGGCACAATGGTTACTCCTGTCTGAAAACAAACACACATCACACACAACAATTTGGGTATCAATAACTAAATCCTACCGGCATAAGCTGTAATGAAGTGACAAGGGAGGGCAGCTCTTACCTGCTTCTTCAAAGCCTTGTGGGCATTTTGCAACCTCGTGATGTGTGTTGGTGCAAGCACACCAGAGCTGCAAGTTCAGCTGACTGGGAAGGTCCTGGAAAGGCTCCTTCAGGGGTACACTGCGGGGAGCTGGGACAGCAGTCAGAGCCTGTGCCGTGTCAGAGGTGCTGCTCAAGACCTTGGGTGAGGAAATGCTCTCTTACAGATAGCTCACAAGCTCACACCTCTTGGAGCACTGAAAGGAAATGAATTTGATTTCTCAAGAGCCTGCAGCTTCCTAAGGAAGCTTGGGAAACAAGTTCAGAGCATGTGCTCTGATCCATTTTCTCCTCACAAAGGTTCCTTTATTCCTGCTCTTGGCTGACATCAGATGAGATAGCACCTTTATCATCATCATCCTCATCCTTAAAACACTTGAGAGAGAACAATGTCTGTGTGTTTTGATTTCGGTTTTAACTCCTTTATTTCACTGCTGTACAGCTGCATTACACTTGGCTTTAATCCCTTAAGCATTATTTGCCTTGGCAAAACAGTCACTGAACTGAGTAGAACTTACTCCTGGGAAAACTATGCTTGAAACCCCAGCGTGAGGTCAATGCCAGCTGAAGCTCACCGAGCTGAAAGTGTCACAACCCTGGCCCTAGATATAACACAGCTCCTCCTCTACCTGACCAAACCAGGAAGGTCCTAAGTCTTAGGGTTGTGAAACCAACTGCAAAAGCCAAGGAGTAGCCTCCCAGAGCTGGATGTGTGCTTCCCCTCCCCACCCCTTCCGCTGTGAACAATCATTTGCAAAACAAGTCTGCAACACTTCATGGAATGGTTTGGGTTGGAAGGGACCTTCAAGATTACCCAGTCCCAACCCCCCTGCCATGGGCAGGGACACCTTCCACTAGCCCAGGTTACTCAAGGCCTCAAACCTGATGTAGGCAACGAGTGGGCTGCGTGGCTCTGCTCCCAGTTTGCCTGCATTAACCCTGTTTGCCTGCATTAACTGTGGCTGTGGGTGAGAAGTTGGGCTACAGCCTTCTTAGAGAAAAGATAGAGCCCAGCTTTGTAAAACCTCTTTCAATATCCCAATATATAAATAAGCACTACTGAAGAATAATTCAGAGGACTGTGGTGATTCATTATGAACAGATGCTATAAATGGGAACAGTAACATTGCTAGGTAAGGAAGAAGCAAGCTATTTCAGGAGTCTTGAAAATCTCTCCTAGTTCTTCAGACAGATCATGCTGCTAGAGTCACCTCATAAAAAAGTATATTCTGAAAAGCACTTGAGTAAAAGAAACCTTTTACTGGGACTGTTATCGCACCAAGATCCTTCTACAGCACTAAACCACACTCTGAGTGAGTTCCTGATGGAGTTTTAAGACCAGGAGAGGGGCAACAACAACGACAGCAACAAAAGAAAGAACAATAAAGCTACCATACCTGCACCAGGAGCTATTTATTAGCATTAACACTCTTCCTTTTAAAGATTTGGTAACAACTGAAGTATGTACAAAGTCTTACAGCATTTACACAATAAGAAAAGTTTCCTATTAGCTGATGAAGCAGAAGGTAGTGCTGCAATTGACTCCGAAGCAATGTCTACAGGAAGAATGAAGCAGGTCACTGTACTTCCAGCTTCTCCCCTACCACACCACCGCTGTCAGTTGAAATGACAGTTCATGAAACCCACTGGGAAGACAGAGATTGTCCAGAGATCTGTCGAGCTGCAGCACTAACCGTCATAAGGAGGAGGGGCAAAAACAGTCCCAACAAAACAAAACAAAGAAAGAAAGGAAAGTTAAAAAAAAAAGCTACATACTGTCATGTTTCTACACTTTCCTAGAGCTGGAACAAACTTTCACAGCCTTAGATATAACATATGCAAGACAACATAATCACCCTTGTTCAGATCTAGTTCAGCTACTGGGTGTATCTGCTGCTGAAGAGGAGGCGCTCCCTCGATATGGCTGTGTGCTTCCATTTCTGTTAGCTGCTCAAACAGGGCTACAAAAGAAATGACCCAAAAGGAATTCAAAAGCCAGCATGGAACTGGTCATCATGATGCGTCTGACTAAGGAAAGGCATTCGATATCAGCTCTAGGATTGAATCATTCCTGTCAAAAGTTTAAGACCAGGAACCTTTGAGTGTCAAATCAACCCCACAGAATCCGGCACCTACGCCGCTCCGACTCCAAACCTCATCGAGCTCCTTCCAACGAGGAGAACACAAAAACCATCAAAATGCTTACACCAACCCAGATACAAAGACTTGTTCTGTTGAGGAGAGGTCAAGCAGATGCACTAGACTGATTCTGCTGGTAACCTGAGGGAACTTACCTAGAAAAAAAGGAACCTTTACTGAACAGTCCCTCACTACAAGTAGGGAGAGAGAGTTTAACAGTGACACACGACTGCAGAACGTAGCATTCTGTGCCTTTTGGGAACAGTTTCCACGGCCAATAAAGCACTTTCTACAAGAGATAAGGCTGCTTTGCCTATCATCAGATGCCTAAACCTCTTATTTTGGCCAATTTTCCTTTTCCACCCCTCAAGGGGACTCTGTTTCAGCTCAGAAACCGGTACTGCCAGTTGACCATATCTGTATTTAAGACAAAAAGTGACATTTATAAAATCCACAAGGAAACCACATAAATACCAAAGAAGTCAAAGAACCTTTTCCATGTAAACACTTTTTGATTCCACTGAAGCCCTAATTAGATTCTTGTCTTAAACTTTTGGCAGATCATGGGCACGCTCAGCCAGGCTTTGTAGTTACTGTTCAAGTGGAAGCCAGGTCAGCTCACATGTTGACAGGCATGCAACTTGGAAACATTGCACAACGAGCAACACAAAAGAGATCGGAGAAGTGTACAAGACTTCAAGTAGACTTCACAACCCTTCACAACTGAATATTCACAGACAAAGATAAGGTCCTTGCTTTTTTTGTGGGGTGTTTGTTTGTTTGTTTTTCTCCAGGGTGGATTCGTTTCCTCTCACACGTGGGACACCTTCTGTGACTCTCTGGCTTGCTTGATGCTATACAACCACTTGATGATCCTGGCATTCCTCTCGATGGCGGAAATGCCGTATGGCACGCGGTCATTGGCACTGTCATCGTTTCTAAGGTCACTGTTGCTGTCCTGAGACTGTTCACAGTCTGAGCTGATCATGCTTGCGCTGCGAAAGTTGAGGGATATAATATCAGAGTTAGCCCTTGCAAAGTTCTCCATCCCGAGGTTTTCAAGCTCTTCGGGATCCAGTCCGCAGTAGTTAAAGAACCGTTCCACGTCGGCGTCGACGCGGAAGTATCTGTCGCTTAAGTCTGATTTGGAGCGCTGTAGGGAGGGCCTTCTGCTAACTCCGCAGCCAGACTCGACTGCCTCAATCTCTGGGGACTTCAGGGTGGTGATGGCAGCGATTTTGGGCTTTGGAGGCAGAGGCGGGGCTGAGCTGCTGCAGGGTATTGCTTTTAAGGGCTTTGCGCTAGTTACTTTCCTAATGTCTGAGGAGCTGTGAGAGACGTGCAAGAAAGTCTCTGCCGACTGCTCCAGGAGCCTCCTGCTGACGTTGGAGCTGCTCTCCTGCGGGCTGCTGCGGCCCTGCGTGGGGTAGACCTTCAGAGACTCGGCGAACGAGTGTCGGTTCAGCTCCGTGGAATCGGCTCTGTGGGGCGGCCAGTTGCGGGGACCGTGCTTGTGGCCTGAACCCGAGCTGGAGCCTTCGGAGCTGTTGATGATGTTCTTCAGAATCTCGAGTTTCAGGTTCTCCCTCTGGACGCCGCTCTCGGTCTTGGCATTGTTGCTGAAGACCTTCAAGGTGGGGCTCCCCAGCGCCCGCTTGGCCGCGGGGCAGACCGGCGGCTTGGCCAGCACCGCCGGCTTCACGGGCTCCTGCTTGGCGTTGATGACCTCCTGGCTCTTGACGTATTTCGCCTTGTCGGCCTCCAGCCTCTCCACCGCGCTCAGTCTTTTGGGATTAGGCTCCGCCTGCCTGCGAAAATAGTCAGGTCCTTTGTTCAGGATGCGGAGGGGCACGGCGGAGGTGAAAGTGACGGCAGGGCTGACCGGCTTCACCATGCTACCTGTCGGTAGTGTTTCTGTAGGCATGTTTGGTGGTCTTTCCCCCGCAGCCGTTTTGGATTCTTCTCTGGGATCTCCTAAATGCACGGTGCAGAAACATGTACATTAAGCACAATGAATAGCCGATGAATGCCGGGATCTGAGCGTTAGCAGCAGCGCCTCATCTCACAGCTCATTAAATAGCGCTGCCTTTCTCTTTTAAAGGCAGCCTTTGTAGGGCAAGGCCACCCGACACAAGTCCCTGTTAGTCTGCTCCGCTGACTCCTTTCTTCTCGCTGAGCGATGCCGGAGCCTGGCAGATCCCTTTGTGCTCCGCTGCTGCCGGCAGCGATCTGAAACGCAGCAGAACCAACCACACGTTAGCGAGAGCGCCTGACATCAGAGCGATAGCAACAGCTGCCTCCCGGCCCTCCTCTCCGCTCCTCTCCCACTCCCTAGCCCAGGGGATGCAGCCCGGGACGCAGCCCGGGACGCAGCCGGCAGCGCGGGGGAGGCAGCGCTCGGAGCGCCCTCAGCCCTCTTATCCCCTGCACGCCTCTGCTTCTTACAAGGGAGGTGCTGCTTGCTGCTTCCAGCCTGAGCTGGGATTTAACACAATTACACTGGGAAAGAAAACAAAAGTTAACAAAATTAAATCCCACCGTGATCCAGCTGTGGATTCCCGGAGGGAGAAAGAGAAGGAAAAGCTGCTAGCTCTGCGGCTGGGACCCACCCACCTGCTGGACATCGAGGAGAAAACGAACAAGTCCCCGGAACGTTGATAACTTTGGCTTTGATGTGTTGATTTGTGCACATACTTCATCTCTAAACCTCAAATGTTTCTCTTGTTACACGCAATGGATGCTGCACACCTGAGAAGTAAAGCATCGTTTCCTTTTCTATGTTAAGAGGGGAGATTTAGACAGGATATGAGGAAGAAATTCTTTCCGGTGAGGGTGGTAAGACACTGGAACAGGTTGCCCAGAGAAACTGTGGATGCTCCTTTCTGGGGGGGTGCTCAAGACCAGGAGGGAACAGCCCTTGAGCACTGTGGTCTAGCAGAAGGGGTCCCTGCCCATGGCAGAGGCATTGGAACTGGATGAGCTTTAAGGTCCCTTCCAACCCAAAGCATTCTATGATACTCCAGGAAAACAATCTGGTCCAGAAAGCAGAAAGCGAACAGAGAGGAGCAATGTCTTAAGTACGATCACAGAATCACTGAGTCATGGAATATTTTGGGCTGGAAGGGACTTTTAAAAGTCATCTAGCCCAAGCCCCATGCAGTCAGCAGGGACATCTGCAACTACAGCAGGATGCTCAGAGCCCTGAACGACGAGGGACAGGACATCTCTCACCCCTTTGGGCAGTCTGGGCCAGGGTCTTGCATCCTCAGCATAAAAAAATCTACCTTCTATCTGGTCTAAATCTCCCTCTTCGAGTTTAAACCCCTTGTCCCATCACAACAGGTCCTGCTCAAAAGCCTGTCCCCATCTTTCTTACAACTCCTCTTTAGATACTGAAAGGCTGCAATCAGGTCTCCACACCTTCCATCGTTTCTCTGATATAAAACCAACAATCAAAAAGCAGATGATCTCCCTAAAGCCACCAGTTCCTGTTCAAAGCCTGTTTCAACATTAGTCCCCAAAGCGTCGATGCTCCAGCAGTAAAATAAGGCTCATCAGGATCTCCTGATCACCCTCCAGGCTTCACAGAAGAACAACAAAAGGCTTTGCCTTCTGATGAAAGATTTTGGGTGCGCACTGTGCCTGGGTTTGAGAGAACAGAACTCCACTTTTAGCTAGACTCATTCATGTTTTTCCACCCATCACCAAGTGCAAGTGAAGTTTACCTTCATCTGAATTATTTTAAGATCTTATCACTTAGGATTGTCACAACAGCCTAAAACACAGCCTCGTGGATGATTTTACAAGTGCTGCAACCATTTTTCCCACATGAGGCACTGAAGGGCACTTACCACAGAATCTACTTTTGAAGCTGTGATTTTGCTAATGGGTCTCATTTATTTTATTACTGCCCCATTAATCTACGCTGCCCTATTTAATATCCCATTTCTGTTATCACTCTGTTCTTCAGGGAGAGTAACAAAGGCAGATACTGCATCTTTACTCATCCTAAAGAAGGCAGAGCAGCCTCCATCCCAAGGATGACTTGCCTTCTTGTGGGTGCTCAGCCATCAACATCCAACTTACTCATAGAGGTAGTGCCACCAAAGCATTCTTGAGATCAAAAATAACCCCCAGAATTTAAATTCTAGATAAAGAGACATTAACAGTAAAAAGACAACAACCTCAAGTATTGGTTCATAGAATCACAGAATGTTAGGACTGGAAGAAACTTCTGGAGATCATCAAGTCTATCTCCCCTGCCAAAGCAGGATCACACAAGAACACATCCAGATGGGTCTTGAAAGTCTCTAGAGAAGGAGACTCCACAATCCCTCTGGGCAGCCTGCTCCAGGGCTCTATCACTCTTACAGTAAAAAAGATTTCCCTCATGTTCAAGTGGAATTTCTTCAGTTCCATATTTGTATTCATTCATAGAATCAAGCAGGTTGGAAGAGACCTCCAAGCTCATCCAGCCCAACCTAGCACACAGACCTGGCCAAACAACCAGACCATGGCACTAAGTGCCCCAGCCAGGCTTTGCCTGAACACCTCCAGGCACGGCGACTCTACCACCTCCCTGGGCAGCCCATTCCAATGCCAATCACTCTCTCTGCCAACAACTTCCTCCTAACATCCAGCCTAGACCTGCCCTGCTACAACTTGAGACTGTGTCCCCTTGTTCTGTTGCTGCTTGCCTGGCAGAAGAGCCCAACCCCACCTGGCTACAGCCTCCCTTCAGGGAGCTGCAGACAGCAATGAGCTGTCCTGAGCCTCCTCTTCTGCAGGCTGCACACTCCCAGCTCCCTCAGCCTCTCCTCACAGTGCTGTGCTCCAGGCACCTTATCAGCTTCATCATCCTTCTCTGGACACCTTCCAGCACCTCAACATCTCTCTTGACTTGAGGAGCCCTTGGGACAGCCTTGGTCAATGCCAGCATTGCGCAGGAGGCTAAGCCTTCAGCTGGCTTCAACACCACACTTAGAAGGGAAAAAAGAAGCAAAGAATCCCACTGTGCAAGCAAGTTCATCCCAGAGAACAAGAGCATTTGTTTGCAACATATACAGGGTCAAGTCCCCTGCAGGCAATGGAAACAGGCTGCGACTGGCAAGGAGTTTCAGGCATGCCTAGAAAGAAAACCAAAGACCTGGTGAGGAGCCAGAGCAAAACTGTCCACCTGAGCCAGCACTGGGAGCCAGGGGAGAAAAGGCCAGGTAGCCAGACATGGAGGCTTTGTAGTGGTGGGGCTGCTGGCAGGCAGGAGGGCACACGCAGTTATGGAGAGGGATCAGCTCTATCTGTGTGCTGTTTCTGTCTCTCCCATTCACTGAGGTGCTGCATTTAAACACCACCAGAAAGTTCATTCAGTGCTCTCACTCCAGAGAGCTCAAATTTATTAACCAGCCCCTGCAGGAAAAGCAAGTGAGATGAAAGAGGTGGACAAACGTAAAGTGCTAATGAAACAACTCCTGCCTGCTCTGGTGATGGCTGCAGCTAATTCTGCTGCTGAACGGGAAAGCCAGAGCAATTCCTACCAGGCTCTCTGCTGTCCACAGGCACCTGAAACACAGCAGTGGCACCAGAGAGCTTTGCTACTTACTAACTTAAACAGCAATGGAAGAGGCCATGCAGCAGCAGCAGTTCAGGGTAGTCTCAGGAAGACAAAACTGAGCCACTTAGTTTCCAGTTGTGAAAATCATCACTGGACCAACAGGAGTACAGGAATGGCTTTATTCTGGCTGAAACTCCACAAGAGCTCACTCCTTAGGTGAGGTTCCTGTTGTGTATAGCTCTGGTGCCAGAAACTGAAAGGCAAACAGGTTTTCCTCACTCACCTCCAGGAAATGTGTGAAGCACACTCAGGGACCTAAGAAATGATCCTTTTACTCTGATTACGGCCAAGTGCCTACTCTGTAGGTGCAGTTCCTCTCTGGACTGGGCTGTGTCTTTCAGGAATCCCTCTGGCTTTCCATTATTGCTCTTCCTTACAACAGGTGCTAGACTGAAGAGACTGCTGAAGGAAAATCAAAGCTGAGCACTCCTATACACATTCAAACACAGCTCATTTTAATACTGTGCACACACTTATAAACCCCTGCTTAAGGTTCTTGGCCAACTGAGTGCCTCTAACACCCAGCGACTGTTGCAGACCTGCTGAGCAGGATCCAAACCGACACAGGGGTAAAGTCTTTGGGGTGTTTTCAAGCTGTATTTTCAGCCAGACACTTCGATTTAGGAAGAGAGGCAGAGGTCCAAAGCACTTTCTCATTCGGGGCATTGTGGTCTAATCACTCTTAGGTCTGTAATCTGTTTGTCAGATATCCACATTTAAACAACAGAAGCACTATCTGCATGATTTAGGGGAAGACAATGCAGCCTAGAGCAGCAGTAGCTAACATTAACTACAGATAAATCCTCTATGAAATATTCTTCCCTTGATTTAAAGCCAAAGCAGTAGGAGAAGATGAACTATGCAGAAACTTTGGAACTGCAGTTCTATGTATTCTAAATTTTTACACTCTCAACGTTTCCTTTTACAGTTTCATATATTCTAAAGTCCAGTTGAAACGAGAGCAGGGTAGATATAGACGAGGCAGTAAGAAGTTCTTTACTGTGAGGGTGGTGAGATACTGGAAGAGGTTGCCCAGAGAAGCTGTGGATGCCTCATCCCTCCAAGTGTTTAAGGGCAGGCTGGACGAGGCTTAGAGCAGCTTGATTTAGTGGAAGGTTTCCCTGCCCATAGCAGGAGTGTTGGAACCAGATGATCCCTAAGGTCCCTTCCAACCCAAACCATTCTATGAGTCTATAAATTATGCAGGCTCTTTTTTAACTTTTAAAGGGAATTTCTGAAGTGGCTCCATCCTGGCAAGTATTTATTTCTAGTGCTGTTATTAATGCAGTGTTACTTTACAACCCTCAAACTGATTTTTTTTTCTCTCATACCTAAAGCTTTGTTCTAAACAGAGCCTGAGTGGGTCTTGAAAGTCTCTAAAGAAGGAGACTCCACAATCCCTCTGGGCAGCCTGCTCCAGGGCTCTATCACTCTTACAGTAAAGAAGATTTCCCTCGTGTTCAAGTGGAATTTCTTCAGTTCCACATTTGTATTCATTCATAGAATCAAGCAGGTTGGAAGAGACCTCCAAGCTCATCCAGGCCAACCTAGCACACAGCCCTGGCCAACCAACCAGACCATGGCACTAAGTGCCCCAGCCAGGCTTTGCCTGAACACCTCCAGGCACGGCGACTCCTCCACCTCCCTGGGCAGCCCATTCCAATGCCAATCACTCTCTCTGACAACAACTTCCTCCTAACATCCAGCCTAGACCTCCCCTGGCACAGCTTAAGACTTTCTCTCATACCTAAAGCTTTGTTCTAAACAGAGCCTGAGTGATGCTAACTGACAGCAAACACCACAACTTCCCTCCCCATTTCCTACACCATAGCCAAGTTTCAGCCAGTCTCTGCCTAGAACTACCCACAGAAGAGCACCACACATTTTAACAACATCTGAGCTGCAACACAGCAGCAAACCCCAAGAGTGGTCCAAGGGAAATCAGTGGAATCTGCTGCTGACTTTGGCAAGGACTCAGCATCACCCCACAAAGATGCGGTGAAGCTCATGCTCTTAATTCATCCCCCTGGGACAGCAGATGAAGGGACTGTACAGGAGGTAGGATGAAGCACAGTGAATAAATCTAACAAAGGCTGACAGCTTCTCCTTTGCTTTCCTGGATAGTTAAAGGCCTGTGTCAATTTTGTTTTCCAGATGATAAAATGTAACTGCCACGACCTCAAGATGCACCATAAACATCACAGAAACTCCAGCAGAAGCAACCAACAAGTGAGCTCGGAGAGCACTCACAGTCACAGACTGCACTGGGATGGAAGGGACCCTCAAAGGTCATCAGCGAGGTGATGGAAGCCTCATCCCTGGAGGTCTTTAAGGCCAGACTGGAGAGAGGTCTGAGCAATCTGATCTAGTGTGAGGTATTGTACAGCTTGAAGAGGAGACTCACTGCTGTCTACAACTACCTGAAGGGAGGCTGCAGCCAGGTGGGGTTGGTCTCTTCTGCCCGGCACCCAGGGACAGAACAAGAGGACACAGCCTCAAGCTGTGCCAGGGCAGGTTCAGGCTGGACGTTAGGAAGAAATTCCTCACGGAAAGAGTGATTGGCCCAGGGAGGTGGTGGAGTCCCCATCCCCAGAGATGTTCAAGAGGAGGCTGGATGAGGCACTTCCTGCTGTGGTCTGATTGAGAGGATAGGGCTGGGTGAGAGGTTGGCCTGGATGAGCTTGGAGGTCTCTTCCAGCCTGGTTGATTCTAATTGTCATGGCAGATAATTGTCACTGCAAAGCTCACACATTAATGTTACTAAGTTGAGAAGCACAGCCTAAGCCTAAGCAAACTGTGCTGACGCTGACGTAAGATAAGGCAGCTCCAGCCCAGCAGCTGCGTTTCGTTCCTGAAAGCAATTTCAGATAATCATGTACAGGGCTATAGACTCAGTCTCACGGAATATTAACTGTCAAGATAAAGCACGGGGAGATGGAACAATTTCTGATCTGCTGTGACTCAAAATACTAATGAAAGTGCTGAGTTCCAACTCTCCTTGGAATGTGAATCACTAAGTGAGGAGTAATACCGGATCAAGCCTTCCAAAGGTCATAAAAGTGTGAACTACAGGGACCTAAACCCGAGAATGGCAGAATTATGTACACGTGGGAATTCTCCAAGTGGGAAGGCACCAACTTTGGCAAAGGCAGCCACTTTTCATTGCTCAGGTGTTTACCTCCACCCCCAAACCCCTCCAGCTTACAACTGGTGTTAACTCTGCAATGACTTGCATGGCTGCACGTACCACAGGCTGATGTGCTTCTGCTAATCCTGCTGTGCTCCTACATCACACTCAAAGGCTTTTAAGGTAAACTCTCCACAACCACAAGCCAGCAATGTGCTCTTGTAGCCAAGAAGGTCAAGGGTCTTCAGGGCTGCATTAATAAAAGTGTGGTCTGCACATAGAGGGAGGTTTTCCTCTCCTTTCTACTCTGCCCTAGCGAGGCCACATTTGGAATACTGGGCCCAGTTCTGGCCTCCCCAGTTCAGCAGAGACAAGGAACTACTGGAGAGAGTCCAATGGAGGCTACAAGAAGTGCTGAAGGGCCTGGAGCATCTCTGTGAGGAGGGAATGCTGGAAGATCTGAGGCTTTTCAGCCTGGAAGAAAGACAACTGAGAGGGCATCTTCTCAGTGCTTATCAATGTCTTAAGGCAGAGGTCGAGAGGATGGGGCCAGACTCTTTCCAGTGATGACCACTGATGGGACACGGAATAACCAGCACAAACTTGAACACAGGGTGAAAAACTTCTGTGCTGTGAGGGTGCCAGAGCCCTGGAGCAGGCTGCCCAGAGAGGCTGTGGAGTCTCCTTCTCTAGAGAGATTCCAAACCCAACTGCACATTGTGATCCTGGGAATCCTACTGTGGGTGCCCCTGCTTTAGCAGGGAGGTTTGGACTAGATGATCTTCAGAGATCCCTTCCAACCTCCACCATGCTGGGATTTTGTGTCATCACTTCACCCTCTCTGTTTCACTGTGCAGCTCAATGATGAGGTGTAAAGCAGGATGCTGCCATGACCAGACCCACTAACACTGTTATGAGGATATGGCTTCTGGAAAATCCATGGATGTACAAATGCCTGGAAAGCAGGAAAGCCACTTAGCAGCTACACTGCCCCTGTAATGTACGCTGAGTGCTCGCTGGGAGCTGGGTAGAGATGCTGCTTTGAAAGAAAAATCTGTAGGAAGTATTTTGCTGCTTTTTAGCTCTGAACCTCAGCACTGTTACATTTCCTACCCAGCAGCAGCCATCTGCTCTCAGAGACATTTGCTTCTGGGTAAACACTGCCCTACGGATGGCTCCCAACCCTGAAAGCTCTAAGCTCTTTCAAAAGGCACAGACAGCAGCACAAATGCACAAGAAAGCTCAGAAATTAAACCTTTCTTTTAACTAGACAGTGGAAAAAATTTATATATATATATATATCTATGTTGTCTTACTACTTGGAGTGATACTGCATGCTGTGTTTGTACAAGCTGTAATGGAAACCAATTCTGTTTCCTTCGGAGCCCTGTGTTGCTTACACCATATTGCACTCTTTGGAGTCATTTCAGCCTCTCATTTAAACAAAACAAAACAAATCAAATCAGCAAAGTGCCTAAAAAAAAGTATAATAAGGAATGTGACTTTTTATTAGAGCTGCAGCTCCAGCTTTATGTGGCTGCTTCTGTTACAGCATGGGTTGGATGAGAACGATTCTCTAAACACTTCTCCGTGCTTTAGGAAGCTACTTTACTGCTCCTTCATCAGCCAGTGTCAATGGCCTCGAGTTCAAACCTCTTCTGTCCTTTTCATTCTGCATCTCTCTACAATTACCACATTGAAATTTATGGCCTCCTCCCTACACAACGCTCACAATTCCCAGTTTCAGTTGTGCTCTCCTGGGCCTACACAATTTCCCAAGGAAATAAACACAAGTCCTTCCATGCAGGACAACAACCACAAGTCCTTCCATACAGGACAACAACCACATGTCCTTCCATGCAGGACAACAACCACATGTCCTTCCATGCAGGACAACAACCACAAGTCCTTCCATGCAGGACAACAACCACAAGTTATTGGGAATAGAGCAAAGCTGGAGGTGGGGAGATTCAGCCTGGAGGTGAGGAGAAGGTTGTTGAGCATGAGAGTGGTGAGAGGCTGGAATGGGTTGCCCAGGGAGGTGGTTGAGGCCCCATGGCTGGAGGTGTTTAAGGCCAGGCTGGCTGAGGCTGTGGCCAGGCTGCTCTAGGGTAGGGTGTCCCTGGGCATGGCAGGAGGGCTGGAACTGGCTGATCCTTGTGGTCCCTTCTAACCCTGACTGATTTCATGAAATTGTTCTTCATGCACAACCTAAACCTCTCTCGGTGCAACTTGAGGCTATTTCCTCTTGTTCTAACACTTCCTAGCTGGGAGAAGATACCAACCTCCACCTTGCTCCAACCTCCTTTCAGGCAGTTGTAGAGAGTGAGAAGCTTTCCCTTCAGCCTTCTTTTCCCCAGGCCAAACGCCCCCAGTTCCCTCAGCCATAGGATAGAAAACATTTAAAGATCTACAACCTGTGTGACTTTCTGGCCTCTGACAGGGAAACATTTCCTAAGTTTTACAAGAAACATTCCACTGACTTGGGCACTTAATTTCCACACCAGGAAGCAAGCCTCAGAAAGATGCTGCTAAGCTGTGGGCTGAAACTTCTGAAAAGAAGCCTTTTGGAACGTTTCTTTAGCTAATGAAATCTCTGACTGAAGGAAGGGAAACTTTAAGCATGATTTATTTTTTCCAGTTACAAGAGCTTGTTATGGTTTCTGAGTTTTTTTTTCTCCCATGTTATTTCTCTTTCCTGGGCTGTGTTTGTTTAGTTTGGGTCTTTGGGTGTTCTGCAGGGTTAGTAACTGCAAGGGAATGTCTAACTGCAGCTGCTTAAAGTGTGGGTTTATTGCTTCTTTGTCTCAGATCAAATCTGTAGTTGTGTTATGTTGTTTAACATCTCTCATTGCAAACAGGTTTGAAAACCCTTTCTCAATTAAACATATGTGAACATAGAAGGGCAGCAAGGCTGGGGAGGGGCCTGGAGCACAGCCCTGTGAGGAGAGGCTGAGGGAGCTGGGGGTGTGCAGCCTGCAGAAGAGGAGGCTCAGGGCAGAGCTCATTGCTGTCTGCAGCTACCTGAAGGGAGGCTGTAGCCAGGTGGGGTTGGGCTCTTCTCTAAAGCATCCAGTGACAGAACAAGGGGACACAGTCTCAAGTTGTGCCAGGGCAGGCTCAGGCTGGATGCTAGGAGGAAGTTGTTGGCAGAGAGAGTGATTGGCATTGGAATGGGCTGCCCAGGGAGGTGGTGGAGTCACCGTCCCTGGAGGTGCTCAAGAAAGGCCTGCATGAGGCACTTAGTGCCATGGTCTGGTTTATTGGACAGGGCTGGGGGATAGGTTGGGCTGGATGAGCTTGGAGGTCTCTTCCCACCTGGTTGATTCTATGATTCTATCACCAGTGGAGCTCTCAGGCTGTTTGGTCTCTTACCACAGTTTTTTTCCCTTTCTCACAAAACCAAACTGGCAGCAGCAGCAGGGATCCATTTATGTCCATCAGATCACAGTATCACACAGGCTCACAGCATGTCAGGGGTTAAAAGGGACCCAAAGAGATCACTGAGTCCAGCCCCTCTGCCAGAGCCAGACCATACAATCTAGCTCAGGTCACACAGGAACGCATCCAGACAGGTCTTGAAAGGCTCCACAGAAGGAGACTCCACAGCCTCTCTGGGGAGACCAGAGATTGCTGCCTCCCAGCAAGACATGGAAGATGGGATCAAATCCCCACTCCATGAATTGGAGCACTTTCCACGTCCTGAGGAAGACTCTGGGTGGCAGAAGATTAGATGTGTCTTCCTACTTCAGCTGGAGTGTCCTACTTGCTGGAGATGGCTTACTTGCGCTGGAGCAGGCTCAGTAACCCAATCTCCCTGCCAAGTGCCCTACGTGGCCTTTTTCACTCTTTCCTTCATTTAAAGAAAGCTCACTAATACTTTTTTTCCCAAATGTTTAAAGACTTAGGCCTCTGTTTCCTTCATCCCAGTGCATCAAATGGCCCAGAATTGGCATTTGGACAACGCTGCTCTCGAAACGGAGAGTTAATGATCAGCTTTTTTGGTGAGGGACACTGCAGAAGGGGCTGAGCTGTTTCCCAGCTGCCTAATTACTGATGCCACTCCTGCTTCTGTTGTTCTCTGCAGGGCAGAGGATCAGGCTTTGCTGCGTGGTGGGGGCCAGATGGGTGACTGGAGCCTGCAAATCCTGCTCAGGAGGCAGCGTATCCCTGTGGTAGTACTGGGAGGAGGCAGCTTTGCAAGCGTAGCTCTGCATTTCTGCAGATAGGAGAATTTGATTTCCTTCTTCACCAACTGATAGGATTTCTACTGAGCCTACTGCTTCAAACATTGGGGTAGCTTAAAATATGCCTGTCTTAAAACAGCCTTGGTAAGAATTACCACAGATTTAAGATGTGAACTCAGACGAAGTCTTCAGTTTAAAACATTTTTGCTGTGCTTCATAACTGAAACTGTTTTGTGGTTCAGCCTCCCTTTGTTTTCTCCCAGTGTGCAGCAGTGACACATAAAGGTGCCCAATTAACCATTGTGTTTAATTTTTTACACACTGGAAGTGTTACCACTCAGAAGAAAGGAAAATAAAAGTACTCCTCCAGGTGGCTGAATCCAGACATGGCTGTGACGGGCGACAGCTAGGAGCAAGATGAGTTGCAGGCTGTTTCTATCAGTGGAGTAAAAGAAAGGAAAAGCATAGCCCAGAGAGCAACTGCTGGAGCAGAGCAGCAGTTACTGTTCCTTGCAAAAATGGGGAAACAGTTTGGAAAGGAAATGGTGAAGGAGCAGAGCAAAAAGGTTCCCAGAGGAGAGATACAAGCAGCGGGGACTGAGTGCAGCACGGACCTGATTCAAGGTCTCACAGAATCAGTCAGGGTTGGAAGGGACCACAAGGATCAGCCAGTTCCAACCTCTCTGCCATGCCCAGGGACACCCTACCCTAGAGCAGCCTGTCCACAGCCTCAGCCAGCCTGGCCTTAAACACCTCCAGCCATGGGGCCTCAACCACCTCCCTGGGCAACCCATTCCAGCCTCTCACCACTCTCATGCTCAACAACTTCCTCCTCACCTCCAACTTTGCTCCATTCCCCCCAGTCCTGTCACTCCCTGAGAGCCTAAAAAGTCCCTCCCCAGCTTTTTTGTAGGCCTCCTTCAGATCCTGGAAGGCCACAAGAAGGTCACCTGGGAGCCTCCTCTTCTCCAGCCTGCACAGCCCAAACTCTTTCAGTCTGTGCTCACAGCAGAGCTGCTGCAGCCCTCTCAGCATCCTCCTGGCCCTGCTCTGGACACTTTCCAGCATCTCCACTTCTCTCGTCATAGAGGCTCCAGAGCTGGATGTAGTACTCCAGGTGGGGTCTCAGCAGAGCACAGCAGAGGGAGAGAATCACCTCCCTGGCCCTGTTGGCCACACTTCTGCTGCTGCAGCCCAGGCTCTGGTTGGCTTTCTGGGCTGCAGGTGCACACTGCTGGCTCATGCTGAGCTTCTCATTCACCAGCACTCTTTCTTTACTGAAAGAGTGGCCAAGCCCTGAAATGGGCTGCCAAGGGCAGTGGTGGAGTCTCCCTCCCTGTAGGTGTTCAAAACAGTTGTAGACATGGCACTTTGGGACATCATGTAGTGCATGGTGGCACTGGGCTGACAGCTGGACTTGACAACCTCAGAGGTCTTTTCCAGGTGTAACCATTCTATCAGCTTACTCTTCCCTTGCCATCTGGCTAATTCCTTCCAAAACACTATACACAACCATTTAAGTTTTAGAAACAAACACTCTAATGTAGTAAAAACGAGGAAAAACTTTCTCACTGTAAGGGTGACAGAGCCCTGGGACAGGCTGCCAGAAGAGGCTGTGGAGTCTCCTTCTCTGGAGACATTCAAAACCCACCTGGATGCATTCCTGTGTGACTTGCCCTGCTCTGACAGGGAGGGTGAACTTGATGATCTCCAGTGGTCCCTTCCAAGCCCTAACATTCTGTGATTCTGTGAGGTTAAAATCTTTCACTGCTAAGAAGCAGCTACCAGAGCAGCTTTCATAGGCAGTACAGAAGGCACAACTGAAAACTGAGCATGCTAAAGCCAGTACCATTAGGAGGATGATCAGCTTCAGCCAGTGGATTACAACAGAGCAGCCTAATTCTGACAACTGCAACTTTGAGCCTCTCCTCTTTGGGGTCCTCTTGGTCAAATCTCCTTGTACCAAAGAGCCTTACTGCTGTAAGGTCAGAGTGGCTGTTTAATTTCTACACCACAACAGCCTTGAGTTAACCATTTCTAAGCACTGAACCTTCAGACACATGAAATATTGCCCATTTGTTCTTTCTTAAATAAACACACTAGGAAAGTTTTGACTGGGTAAAAACAAATCAGGTCTTCTAAAAGTAATAGCAGCAATAATAATAAAGCCCAATCAAAATAAACCTGCCATGATTTACAGCAGTGTTCCAGGGCACTGCAACCTTCAGAGCAGCTCTGTGAGTGATACCCTTGATTTCTGACTGGCACAGCTATGTTTTTCTCTAGATAAGAGGATGTTTTCCCATTCCACAAGATACTCCATTCCCCTTTCCTCCAGCCAAGTCTAAAGATACAGGGTGGGAGAAGTCAAGAAAGAAAATGACAGGAGTGCATAACACTATGTCTTGAAGACATCTCCATATGCTTAGGAGTCCTTCAAGCTCAAGTTCCAAATGCCAGTTCTGCCCCCAGAGTACAGTGCCCTCCCTTACTACCTCTCCAGAACTCCTATGTCCCATAATGGGAACTGAGCTGGCATTAAGGGTGCAGTGGAGAAGGGTATCACCCAGCAAAGCTCTCTTCAAACCAAGTCACTTTTGGGTTGCAGCTAAGAGCTAAGTCCTCCCCCTCTGCTGCAGGCTCCATGCCTGGGGCAGGCTGTACACCGAGCCCAGCAGGCTGGTGGCACAGGAGCTGGCCCCTGGGTGGCTGGCAGCAGATCAGAGGCAGCTACCAGTCCTGGAGCCCCACACGTTTTCAAGAGTGGAGGAAACCCAGTCAACCAGAAACACCAGCCAGGGAGCTGAGCAAGTGCCAAGGCTTGCTGCAGACTCCTCAGCAACCTTACTTCTTCCTTTTGGCACTGCTGCAGCTTCCTTTCATGTGCTGCCTGCACGCTGAGACATGTAACAGGCTTGTCCTCGGGGAGCCCTGACCTAAGGATGCTCTTGACCTTGTCCTCACAATTGCCTTAGACTACTGCTCAGAGAGACTGTTGAAAATATTTTTTCCACCCCTGCCCCCCCTTATCCACCTCACCACTGCTACACTTCCCTTCTCCTCTCCGTCCTGAGCTACACAGCCACAGTTGTGACAGGACAAGGGGTGGTGGTTTTAAACTGGAGGAAGAGACATTCAGACTGGATATAAGGAAGACATTTTTTACACTGAGGGTGGTGAAACACTGGCCCAGGTTGCCCAGAGAGGTGGCAAAAATCCCTTTCCTGGAAAGACTACAGGTCAGGTTGGATGTGGCTCTGAGCCACCTGCTTTAGTTGCAGTTGTCCCCACTCTGTGCACAGGGATAGGAGTAGATGACCTTTAAAGGTCCCTTCCAACCCAAACCATTCTATTAACATAAAAGGTTCCTTTCTCCTGTAAACAAAACAAAACCTCCAAACTTGGAATAGATGTGACTGAGTAAGGTGGCCCAAATTAGCACAGGCAACTTCGAGACCCAGAACTGGACACAAGTATCCCAAGCTGGTAGCTAAGGCTTTCACCCCAACAATCTACCACAGCCAACTTTTACTTAGATGGATCTAGAAGAATCATAGAATGGTTTAGGTTGGAAGGGACCTCAAAGCTCAGTCAGTTCCAACCCCTGCCATAGGTAGGGACATCTCCCAATAGAACAGGTCACTCAAGGCCTCATCCAACCTCGCCTTGAACACCTCCAGGGAGGGAGCAGCCACAACCTCCCTGTGCAACCTGTGCCAGTGTCTCACCACCCTCACTGCAAACAACTTCTTCCTAACATCCAGTTTCAACCTCCCCTCTGCCAGTTCAAACCATTACCCCTTGTCCTGTCAATAGTCCCTCCCCAGCCTTCCTGTAGCCCCCTTCAGATACTGGGAGGCCATTACAAGGTCTCCTCCAAGCCTTCTCCAGGCTGCAGAGCCCCAACTCCCTCAGCCTGTCCTCACAGCAGAGCTGCTGCAGCCCTCTCAGCATCGTGGTGGCCTCCTCTGGACTGGCTCTAACACTTCCATGTCCTGCTTGTGTTGGAGGCTCCAGAACTGCACACAGGACTCCAGGTCCTCCTGGAGGAACTGCCCTTCCCTTGCCCTGCTGCCCACACTGCTCTTGCTGCAGCCCAGTACAGGGTTGCTGTCTGGGCTGCACTCACACTGCAGGCTCCTGTTGAGCTTTTCACTAACCCAGACTTTCAGGTCCTTTTCCTCAGGGCTGCTCTCAGCCATTCCCCACCCAGCCTGGAGTTGTGCTTGGGATTGTGCCCACCCAGATGCAGGACCTTACAGGAACTGAACCTGAACATCAGAGGCCCAAGCCACCTAAGTCAGACAAGTAACAACAGTGCAGCACCCAAGATGCTGAGCCTCAAGTGAGGACTTGTGGTATTTGTTTTTTCATCCAGCCATGCCTGCTGCATTAATGTAACTCTCCTGTCTAGCTGCCCTGCCATCACCACTGAGGAACTGAGTCCCTCCAGGGAAGGGCATATCCCTCAGCCACTAGCACCAGCTCATCACTGAGCTGGATTCAAGGCATTCTCCAAAAGCTACTAAGGAGGGAGGGCTGCCTGTGCCACTGCAGCCAGAACAGAGCACTGCTTTCATCATCCACCACAGATCCCAGCTCTTCCATTTGTAAACCAAGCAATACCTCTGCATCAGAAGTGCAGAGACCTCCTGGAACATCTGCACCAACATCAAACACTCAATTCCCTTTCTAAGGAGGCAGAAATAAATCCCACACACTGTGACAGCAGAAGTTAGAAAGATGAAATGTGGACTGTGAAATCAGCATAGGTTAACTTGTGACCACAAAAAACTAACACAGATCACTTACAAGGCCTTGAATGTTCCTGGTGTTGGTCGTTGGCACAGCCAAGACAGTTTTGCTGCCTTGAATTTGGACTTGAAGATCTTCAGAGGTCCTTTCCAACCCCTAATGTCCTGTAATCCTCTGATCTGGAGTTTCAAGCTCTCAATTTCCTCAGCTGACAGAAATGGCTTCTGAGATGATTTCTACATTCTGGGAATAGATTTTTAGTCTTAAATTAGCCATGTGTGCTCTCAAGAGCAACATTTTTTGTCCTGAAACAAACCAGCATCAGTAATTGTTACTTTAAGACCCCACACCGTGCCAATTTAACATTCTGGAGCCAAGTATGGTTACTGGAAACAGATGAACATGAAACACCTTCCACTCAGGGGAGTTAAAACTAAGTATAAAACTCAGCATCAAACCAAGTGAACTAGGTGAGGATAGGTTGAGGGAGCTGAGGTAGCTCTGCCTGGAGAAGGGAAGACTCCAGGGCAGACCTTAGAGCTGCCTTCCAGTACCTGAAGGGATCCTACAGGAAGGCTGCAGAGAGACTTTTCCTGAGGGTGCCTAAAGACAGGACAAGGGGGAATGGTTTGAAGCTGAGGGAGAGCAGGGTTAGACTGGAGCTTAGGAAGAAGTTCTTCAGTATGAAGATGGTGTGACTCTGGAATAGGCTGCCCAGGGAGGTTGTGGAAACCTCCTCCCTGGGGATGAGGCCTTGAGCAACTGAGTCTAGTTGAGAGGCATCTCTGCCATGGCAGGGAGGTTGGATTTGATGAGCTCTGAGGTCCCTTCCAACCTGAGCCATTCTGTGATTCCATGTTGCTGATTTGATACATGACACAACAGACAATGGCTAAGTGACTGTTTTCCTCTGCTGCAGTGAACTACCACCAGTGCCCTACTGCTCCTGCAAGAACTGTACTACCATTGGTACATGTACACATGTACAGCTCCTTTGTTTCAGCTGGTTTCCTTGTGCTCAGGCAGGATGAAGCCACCCAAGACAGGGCATTCTTTCCATTACTCTTGACACTGGATTTCTCCCTTTTGTTTAAGAGTTTGAATGATGAATAGGAGATTTTTAAACCTTTAATGTTCATCCCCTGCTCAGACCTTGAAATCAAGCTCAGTGTTGTGGATAGACTCAGAGATGTTGAAGCTTTCTTCTAGTCTGGAGCACATTAGCAAAACACCAGGAAGCTCAGGAGGACCAGAACTAGAAGCTTGCACTGAAGGGCTCAGCTATAAAAAGCTAACACTATCTACTGAATAGAAAGGTAAGCAAGGTACAGGTTGGGAATATAGGATAGGGAAAAGCCTGGAACTACTGGACTGCTCCCAAAAAAGGATTCTGCCACGTTGACACAAACACTGATGTGTGACTGAGGCCAGCAAAAGGCAGCCTCTNTGTCAATAGTCCCTCCACAGCCCTCCTATAGGTCCTCTTCTTAACCAGTGCTGAACTTATGTATTTGCAACTAACAAATCTGCCAACCCAACTGATTAGTAAAGGTCAATGAAGTGAAATTTATAACCAAAGCACAACTCCCAGGATGGGAGAAGAGGATATGGTAAAGTCCTTCTGGAACTACAAACCCGGGGGGGGGGAAAAGGTATTTTAATTCAAAAGGTACCTGTAAAAGCACAATGCCAAACTCTTTTCCACGCTCTGACTGTGGGAATGTGATGTTTCAGGGGATTCTGAAAAGAAATACAAGAGAAAACATGAAAAGAGGCATTAAAACCCCCAGACCCAGAGCAGTGACACATCAGGTGTGTGCACATCGGTGCTGTTCTCATGTTGGAGCTCGTGGAAACCCAACTAAAGTTAATCCACAGCTAAAGAGGGGAGGGAAAGACACACAAGGTAGCCACAACCAGGTCTGTTTGACATGGAAGAGGAAATAAGTGATGAAATCACCAGAGCTGTGCAGTGGGAAAGCTGTGAGCTGTGTAATAGTGACTAATTAAAAAGCCATTAGGGAAGCCTCAGAACACAAGCTCACATACACCACAGTGTCCTAGGCAGGAGAGGAGATGCAGCCATGCTGTGGCCAACAGGGCCAAACTCCAAATGACATTTGTAATTCAGTGTTGAAGGACAACCAAAACTCAGGCACTTGAAGTTCCTGTTACAGAGAAACAATTCCTTTTGGTTTGGTTTTCAGATGAAGAGACAATACTGTTCAAAACCCAACCAACTTATTCCCAGGATACAGCTTTGGCAGGGGATGGAATCAGCAACCTCATGGGGAAAAACTTCTTCCTAATGTCTCATCTAAACCCAGCTTCTCCTGGTTTGAAGCCACTGCTCCTCATCCTGTCACTTCATGCCTTGGACAAAAGCCCCTCCTCAGTTCTCCTTATAACCACTTCAAATACTGGAAGGCTGTTGCAAGCTCTCCCTGGAGCCTTCCCTTCTCCAGGCTGAGCAGCCCAAACTCTCTCTGCCTGCCTTCACTGGAGAGATGCTCCAGCCCTCTGATCACCTTTGTGGTCCTCTGGGCCTGCTCTAAGGCCATGCCTACAGGTTGCCCAGGGAGGTGGTGGAAGCCTCATGCCTGGAGGTGTTTAAGGCCAGGGTTGACGAGGCTCTAGACAGCCTGATCTAGTGTGAGGTGTCCCTGCTCATGGCAGGGGGGTTGGAACTAGATGATCCTTGTGGTCCCTTCCAACCCTGACTGATTCTATGATTCCAAGAGGGCTTCCAAACATGCCACATGCAGAGAATAGAAGATTTCTGCCCAGCTGCTATGCTGCAGGTTTATGGTCCAGAGGAACAAGTCACCACTGACCTTTGCCTGCATGAATCATGAACAACCTTCACTGGCTTTGGAGCTGCCAGCAAAAGTCCACTTCAAAGCTCTGGTGGTTTATGCTCACATCTGGATGTGCCACTTCCTTATCTCACTCAAAACGTGTCCCTGATGCTTTCCATGATGGAATCCTCCACTTCTCCACCTGCATGGCTGTGGTGCTTTTGCTAAATCACAAAACCCCAAATGTAACTATGATTGCCCCAAAATGGCAACAAACCTCTCACTTGGAGAGTTCACTTTGCACAGATGTTGCAGCACATCTAATTGGGTTCAGCTTTGCCTAATCTACCACAAAAGAAAACTGATTTTGAAGCTAATACCTCCAGTTGGAGCAGTGTAATTGGAGCTGATCTGAAGCCTCTTTCCCAGCAGTTAGTATCTAAGGTATGGCTATAAAAGCATTTTCCTAAACAGATGCACTTTGGCATTGCTTTCACAAACAGAAAATGCAGGCACTGAAAACCACAGGCCTACATTATTCAAGGAGATGGTTAATTAAGCCTAAATCCAGAGACTTGGTGCATACTTCCAAGAGGTACTTACCATCTTCAAGTCAAACTGATCATCAAAGCACCTACAGTCTCTAAAGCCCAAATGTAGATTAATGGAATGGTTTGGATTGGAAAGGATCTTAGAGATCATCCACTTTCAGCCCCCCCCCTGCCACAGGCAGGCATACCCTTCCACTAGCCCAGGTTGCTCAAGACTTCATCCAACCTGGCCTTGTGCATCAAAAAGGAGGAGGCATCCACAACCTCCCTGGGCAACATCTGCCAGTGTCTCCCCACCCTCGCTATAAAGAATTTCTTCCTCCTTTCCAGTCTAAATCTCCCCTCCTCAAGTTTCAATCCATTCCCTCTTGATGCAAGGCTTTGCAGAAGAAGGGTTCAGCCACCATGTCACAACTGACTCTGGAATGTACAAAGTTAAAGGCTCTTAAAAAAAGCAGACCTCACTGCACCTTTGCTCTGTTTGCTTCTTATTCTGAAGAGTAACCAAGGGAGGTTCTTCTGCCCCTGTGCTCAGCACTGCTCAGGACACACCTCGAGTGCTGTGTCCAGTTCTGGGCCCCTCAACTGAAGAGAGATGTTGAGGTGGTGGAAGGTGTCCAGAGAAGTGCAGCAAGGCTGGGGAGGGGCCTGGAGCACAGCCCTGTGAGGAGAGGCTGAGGGAGCTGGGGGTGTGCAGCCTGCAGAAGAGGAGGCTCAGGGCAGAGCTCATTGCTGTCTGCAGCTCCCTGAAGGGAGGCTGTAGCCAGGTGGGGTTGGGCTCTGCTGCCAGGCACCAAGCAACAGAACAAGGGGACACAGCCTCAAGCTGTGCCAGGGCAGGTCTAGGCTGGATGTTAGGAGGAAGTTGTTGGCAGAGAGAGTGATTGGCATTGGAATGGGCTGCCCAGGGAGGTGGTGGAGTCACTATGCCTGGAGGTGTTGAAGCAAAGCCTGGCTGGGGCACTTAGTGCCATGGTCTGGTTGACTGGCTAGGGCTGGGTGCTAGGTTGGACTGGCTGAGCTTGGGGTCTCTTCCAACCTGCTTGATTCTATGATTTGCTACATGAAGAAGGCACCATGCAAGATGTCAGGAGTATAGCCCTAACATCCCTGGCCCATCACCCTCGGCAGCAGAGCATCCACATCTGTTACTAACACCTCTTGGTGAAGAGGAGTTGGCTACATATGTGCCTCTAGCACCAAAAGGGGGTTCTTGCTTCCTCTCTACTAAAGTCGGTTTTCATGCAGGTAATTAAATTCCACTGTGCATATTAAGGCTTTTTTTTTGACATTTAGCTGTCTTATGTGGAGCCCAACATTTCAAAGGCCACACACTCATAAATAAATGAAAGCAAATAAAACACTAAGGCAGGGCTGGTCGTATGTAAAGCTATCCTCTGCTCCACTTTATCCTCAGCTCAACCAAGCTCATGCACAGAGCCCTTAACTAGGCCACAATCTCTACCTTTCCAATCTTTTATTCATGCACCTTGCAAAAAGGATGCACACAGTGCCAAGCTCCAAATGGAGCATCACGTTAGGAGCATGAAGCTTCTTAAGGATGGATCAATATTGAGTTGGAATTATTCTATTTTAGGGAGGGAGAGACAGATCCAATTTCTTTAGTCAGTGAGAAATAGCAACATAAAATCGAGTCATCAATCTCCTGACATATTATTTGTTTCACCCTACAGTCAATAGCTCCTTGATGAGTCTGGGGATGATTGAGAGGAATTCTTGAGAATATCTGCAAGAGGAAAATGTTTTGTCCAAGGTCTGAACCAGCCACGTGGAATTCACACAGAGATCAGACAACACTGAATGGTCAGCAAACCAGAAGAAATAACAAGAGTTAAAACTCACAGTTTCATGCCAGGTACTCTGAAAAGCAGAATGCTTTAATTAATGGTTAAGCCAAACTGAGAGACTTTGTGCATACTTCCAAAAGGTACTCAGCATCCTCAAGTCAAACTGTGATCATCACAGTACCTACAGAGTCTGAAGCTCTACAGTTTCCTCTACATACAGAACATCTGTGTGTGAATTTCCAGCTGGGAGACAATGGTGATCTTAAAAAATGACCTCAGGTAGCTCTCAGCACAGCAGGCAGGATGGCTGCAGTGCCACGCAATGGGCTGGGCTGGAAGGGACCTTTAAAGGTCATCTCCTGAAGGGAGGCTGTAGCCAGGTGGGGTTGGGCTCTTCTGCCAGGCACCCAGGGACAGAACAAGGGGACACAGTCTCAAGCTGTGCCAGGGGAGGACTAGGCTGGAAGTTAGGAGGAAGTTGTTGGCAGAGAGAGTGATTGGCATTGGAATGGGCTGCCCAGGGAGGTGGTGGAGTCCACATCCCTGGAGGTGTTCAAGCAAAGCCTGGATGGGGCACTTAGTGCTATGGTCTGGTTGGTTGAACAGGGCTGGGTGCTAGGTTGGACTGGATGAGCTTGGAGGTCTCTTCCAACCTGGTTCATTCTATGAATAGTGTCCTATTGGCTTGGTACCTGGGAGAAGAGACTGACCTCCACCTGGCTCCAACCTCCTTTCAGGGAGTTGTAAAGAGCCAGAAGACCTCCCGCCAGCCTCCTCTTCTCCAGACCAACCCCAGTTTCCTCAGCTGCTCCTCGTAAGACTTGTGCTCTGGTCCCCTCACCAGCTTTGCTGCCCTACTTGGACAAAAGCTCTACTTATTTTTAAGATGGAGCTTGTGAGCAGCTTTTAAACTGCTGGTTGGACTGGGTGAGCTTGGAGGTCTCTTCCAATCTGGTTGATTCTATTCTATTCTAATTTAATTCTATAGTCCAGCCCACTGCAACTAGAGTAGGTTGCTCAGAGCCCCAAACAACCTGACCTGAGATGTTTCCAAGTATTGGGAATCTACTACCTGTCTGGGCAACCTGGACCTTCTGCAATGTAAAAAATCTCTTCCTTCTACTGAGTCTGAACCTGACTCTTTTACTTGAAAATCATCACTGAGGGATGTTTTCTTTTGGTGTTGATGGGCTTGCTTGTCTCTTGTGGCAGTGAGTTCCCAAGGCTTTCTCCCTTGAGAGAGAACGTGGGAGGGAAAGACATTGCTGCTGTCCCTTCCCAGCGCACTCATGGAATAGCTGACTTCAAGAGATGGTGCACAAAACCTGACAGATCCTGCTTGTTGGGATCTTTACAGACTGGTGCCTTCTTCAGGCCACTACTTGTAACATGTGATTCACCAAGACTCAAAAATTCTATCTTGAAATGTTCCTCTTTTCCCTCCCTGGCTAGGAAACGTTGGCTACAGACACCTCACTCAGCTCGGTTGGGAAAGAGAAAGGCCTTTGCAGAGGTCAAAAGCAAACTCTGGGCGCTCAGCCAGCCTCCAACTGTGCTTTGCCCTGCTAAAGTGTGGTGGATTTGCTAGGAGATCATGCAGGAGCTGTGTACGAGCTCTCCAAATACCAGGGGCAATCTAATTAAACATAGATAAATAGGGAAGCAGCAGCAGTCACTGCTTAGGCAACAGTTTTGCACTTCAGTCACTAAGAATATGCTTCAGACCCAGATCCTGGATCTGGAGCAGCATCCACCTTTGGGGTTGGATGTTTGCATTTCACTGCAGAATATTTATCTCATTACCAAAAAGACATTGAGGTGCTGCAGTGTGTCCAGAGAAGGGTTACAAAGCTGGGGAAGGGTCTGGAGAACAGGACTGGGGAGGAGCAGCTGAGGGAGCTGGGGGTGTTGAGCCTGGAGAAACAGAGGCTGAGGGGAGACCTCTCTACAACTCCCTCATTGTAGAATCATAGAATCAAGCAGGTTGGAAGAGACCTCCAAGATCATCCAGCCCAACCTAGCACACAGCCCTGACCAAACAACCAAGTGCCCCAGCCAGGCTTTCCTTCAAGACCTCCAGGCACGGCAACTCCACCACCTCCCTGGGCAGCCCATTCCAATGCCAATCACTCTCTCTGCCAACAACTTCCTCCTGACATCCAGCCTAGACCTGCCCTGGCACAACTTGAGACTGTGTCCCCTTGTTCAAGTCCTCTTCTGAAAGAAGGTTGCAGTAAGGTGGGGATTGATCTTTTTTCCCTAGTATCAGGTGATAGAAGGAGAGGAAATGGCCTCAAATTGTGCCAGGAGAGGTCTAGGTTAGACATTAGCAAAGATTTCTTTACTGAAGGAGTGGTCAGGCATTGGAACAGACTGGAGTCACCAACCCTGGAGGTGTTCAAAAAAATGTGTGGACATGGCACTTTGGGAGATGGTTTAGTGGCCATGGTGGTGTTGGGTTGATGATTGGACTCTAAACTCCAAATTAAAGAAGATGTTTTTGATGCCATGAAACACAGCCAGAAAACTCACCAAGGGTCCCATGAAAAGCTCTGTGCTGAGCATGACATGGACAGAACCAAGAGACATGACCTGCTCCTGGCAGCTCACAGAGGATCACCCTCAGCAGAACTGTGCAATGATTTGGTCAAAGGAAAATAAATCAAGCTTGCTTGTTGTTTTTAAAGGTGCTTGGCTCTGCCAGTGCCTCTGCACACAGTGCAGGCAGGAACACACAAACCTTTCTAGTGATGCCACTCAGAGGCAGCATTCCTAGCTGACAGCCAGCACCAGAGATCACCAAACTCATTTTTTTCTGTGTTGTGGAAATAAATAATGGCATTATTAGGAAGTGACAGAGAACAAACAAACCAAAGCAACTCAGCAAACCCACACAGAAAGTGGCTAATTAAATAAACTCCCCTTTCTCACAGCAAGGATGCCTGGAATCTCAAGACTGTAAACCATACAACTGTCTTCCCCCATGCCATTTCCCTTTAATCAGCTCTTTTGCCTCAGTCAAACACATACCACATCTTAAAACCATCCACCTCAGAGATGAGCACAGTTTAATAATGAAGCTACTGAAGTCCAAGCTCAGCCCTCTGGTGCTTCACCCACAGCTCCTGCTGGGAGAAGGGAGCCAAGAGGCAAGTCCTGCTCAGTCACTGCACATCTACAGGATGCTCAGTGCAAGATCTCCATGTGTGGGCTCACAGCTCTTACCTGCTCATCACTGACACAAATGAAGTGACCTTTACTAGCAATGTGCTCACCAATGAACCTCCACATGGCTTTATGCTGCAGATGGCCACGCTGTATGGAAGCCATGGCACTGCAAAGGTCATTTAAGGTTTGTGAGGTTTCCAACCAGTGCTTCTGCACTGCCAGCAATCTCTCCAGTTAATTTTCTCATCATGTTGTCTGTGCTGTCATTATCCAATGGGATCATTACAGCAATACACCAGTAACCCATCAAAAAAGAGAGCCCTGATGAGGCAGAACTGCTTTACTTTTAGCATTTCCTATGAAAGGATAAACATGGATGTGGCTCCTGTCACTGAATCTTTGCCTTCAGGCTCTAAGTATTATCACCAACTCTTTTGATCACAGAATCACACAATGGTTTGGGTTGGAAAGGATCTTAAAGTTCATCCAGTTCCAACCCCTGTGCCATGGGCAGGGACATCTTCCACTAGAACAGGTCACTCAAGGTCTTATCCAACCTGGCCTTGGACACCTCACCAGGGAGGGGGCATCCACAACCTCCCTGGGCAACCTGTTCCAGTGTCTCACCACCTTTACTGTAAAACATTTCTTCCTTCATAAGGAAGCTGTTATTGTTTAGACAACAAGAGGCGATGCTAACTGTTAATAACATAATGTTAATTAGAATCATAGAATCAAGCAGGTTGGAAGAGACCTCCAAGCTCATCCAGGACAACCTAGCACCCAGCCCTAGTCAATCAACCAGACCATGGCACTAAGTGCCCCAGCCAGGCTTTGCTTGAACACCTCCAGGGATGACGACTCCACCACCTCCCTGGGCAGCCCATTCCAATGCCAATCACTCTCTCTGCCAACAACTTCCTCCTAACATCCAGCCTAGACCTTCTCCAACACAACTCATTTGTATTTTTAAGCCATATCCCAGTTAAGGACAGCACAGCTGCCCTCCTCTAGTCACTGCAGCCACATTGCCTTTACACTACAACCCCTGCACCAAAGCTCATAGCAAAGAATGAATGATGCAAAATGCTTCACTTCTGAGAGGCTGTTCTGTAAGTTACAGGAATGCACCCACGGCACCCACAACCTACTAACTGCACTGACCCTGCACAGAGCTCCCCTTCAGCAAACTGTACCTCCGCTGCAATAGGTAAGGGGTGATCAGAAGTAGTCTGTCCCCTCCCTGTGTTTCAACTGCCCAGGATGCTGGAGGGCTAGCTCACCTGTCAGAGGGAAGCAGCTGAGGGTGGGATCAGCCTGGGAAGGGGCTGTGATCCAGCAGCTCTGGGAGAGCAGGCGCCGGGGTGCTGGCTGCGCAGAGGTGCCTGCGGCTGTGACAAACCTGGAGCAGCCCTTGGAAAGCAGGAGTGGGGAGAGGCAGAGCAGCCCAGCCCAGCCTAAGCAGAGGGCTGCAGGTCAGCTCCTGCTCCCCTGTCTGACGATGGCAAATCTCTTACTCACTTGCCAGTTCTGGGAAGGGACTCTCGCCTGGTGGAACGCCAGCGCTGCCTGATGCTGCCATCATTAGCATTGTCTGCAGACAATACAGTGTTCCGTGGCAGTCGCTGTGGGACGGCAGAGTGAACACACTGAGTCACCCCACGTTCATTCCACCAGCACCACGGTGTGAACACAAGTTCCTCAGTTAGGTACACACACACGAGTGAAACTAAGCAGATCTCCGAGGAAGAACTCACTTTCTACACAATGGAAAAGCAACCCTCGCTGCTGTGCTTCTGCAACCTCACCAAACATGTGGCAAAGGGCTTAGTAAGACTACTCCCGATCTGGCAGCAAAGTCCACAAAGCCACTCCCAAAGGGTTTTGTCATTAAAAATCTACGTGCCTACACCTGGCTTCATCTGGTGACCTCCCCAGCACAAGTGGAGAGGGTACCTGAGTGCACGAACTCAGCATCGCAGGATCGTTTTGGCTGGAAGAGACCTTTCAGAGGGAGTCCAACCATGAACCCAGGTCACTACTAACTCCTGTCCCTCAGCACCACATCTACACAGCTTTTCGATCCCTGCAGGCATGAGGGCTCCACCCCTGCCCTGTGCAGTCTGGTCCAGAGCCTCACAATCCTTTCAGTGAAGAAATGTTTCCTAATGTCCAAACTAAAGAACAAATGACCTTACTCAGAGAAGTGTCGAGTTGCACTCCTCCACCTTCACATCCCTCAAGAAGAAAAAAACCCTTCAAGTTTTCTCTCTCTATGCACTAACACACTCCTCAGTTACATTCAATCCCACTCAGAGCAGGAGATCTCCAGGAGGTTCCAAGCTGGAGCATGGGGAGACTCCACTGCTCAGACGCTCACTCTTATCGCAGGACTTGCTGTGCTGCCAGCTCACTGTGCACTGCTGATACCAACTCACCTCAAAACCAAAGCAAACAACAACTCGGCTGTGTTCCCACCCCTTAACTAAACTGTCACTAGGAATACAAACTGCATGAAGCTCAGCTTCTGTACTTGGAAATGGAACTGTGGAAGGTGCACAGGGGTGAAACCAGCACACAGGGGTGAAATGAGCATCTCTGGTGGCCAGCCCAAGCCTTGACAAAACTATCCTCCACTGCCCTCCTCACACCAAAGCTGCACAGCTGCCTGAAGGCATGGGCCTAAAACAAACCCTCCTATGTCTAATGCTGCTAACAAGCAAGCAGGGATCATCATTAGGAGCAGATTTTCCTGCCACCCTCCCAAAAAAACCTAATTTTCTGGGACATGCCCCATACCCTTTGTACCTCAGGAAAGGTTTGTGCTCTAACCAGAGCAAAATAGAATCACAGAATCAAGCAGGCTGGAAGAGACCTCCAAGATCATCCACTCCAACCTAGCACCCAGCCCTAGCCAGTCAACCAGACCATGGCACTAAGTGCCCCAGCCAGGCTTTGCTTGAAAGCCTCCAGGCATGGCAACTCCACCACCTCCCTGGGCAGCCCATTCCAATGCCAATCACTCTCTCTGCCAACAACTTCCTCCTAACATCCAGCCTAGACCTCCCCTGGTACAGCTTGAGGCTGTGTCCCCTTGTTCTGTTGCTGCTTGCCTGGCAGAAGAGCCCAACCCCACCTGGCTACAGCCTCCCTTCAGGTAGCTGCAGACTGCAATGAGCTCTGCCCTGAGCCTCCTCCTCTGCAGGCTGCACACCCCCAGCTCCCTCAGCCTCTCCTCACAGGGCTGTGCTCCAGGCCCCTCACAGCTTTGTCGCCCTCCTGTGGACACCTTCCAGCACCTCAACATCTCTCTTGAATTCAGGAGCCCAGAACTGGACACAGCACTCGAGGTGTGTCCTGAGCAGTGCTGAGCACAGGGGCAGAAGAATCTCCCTCGTCCTGCTGGCCACACTACTCCTGAGCCAGCCCAGGATGCCATTGGCTCTGCTGCCCACCTGGGCACTCTGCTGCCTCATCTTCAGCTCCTCTCTACCAGCCCCTGCCAGGTCCCTCTCTGCCTGGCTGCTCTCAGCCACTCTGTCCCCAGCCTGTAGTGCTGCTTGGGATTGTTGTGGCCAAAGCGCAGAACCCTGCACTTGGCCTTGTTCAATCTCATCCCACTGGCCTCTGCCCACCCATCCAGCCTGGCCAGGTCTCTCTGCAGGGCTCTCCTACCCTCCAACAGATCAACACAAATATTATCACTTTAATATCATACATCTCATGCTAAACACTGATGGCCTTTTCTCCAGTGCCAAAAGGTCACACTGGTACTTTAAACTTCACTATGCAGATGCAACTCTTGCATCTCTGGGTTGTCTTTACTTCTTTCCTCTCCCCGCCCCCCCCTTCCTTCAGACATGAAGTTAACCTTTAAGATTTATTCCAAAAAAATCAAGAACAATGAAATTTTGGTGGAGGAAAAAAAAAGTAATCTAAGATGTTTAAATATCCTGAGCATTAAACTATATTAAAACCACCACATTTTTTATTTCACACATTCAATCCTAGAGTGATTTTCAGTAGCCTACAGAGCATTAAAGCCTTGTAAAGTCAGATTTACAACAGAGCTGGAAACAGCCTCAGCCTATGAAGTGCTGTTACAATCCAAACTTTAAAAGTGTCAAACTTCAGTGAATTATTAAACTCAGCACTTCTTTATTTTTTGCCTGAAAACCTGCCCTTGTGCTATAAAGATTTTATTATTTTGTTTATTTGTCTTACAGCTGTTAGGAAATTAAAAGCAAGAAACCAAGCATTAAATCACTGACTCTCTGCAATGTTTGTTTTAAAGCTTGAGTGTCATTAGGAGTCCTGGGTTAAAACATGCAGATAAAAGAAGAAAGAATAAAACAGTAACAAAGATGTACATAAAAAAAGCAGGTTTCTAACTTTGGGTGGGAGGCTAAAAAGAATAAGATCAATTGGTCAAACCCACAAGTTTGGGGCATTAATGTCAGCATTGAGTGAGAAAACTTCAAGCCTGAGAATAGGTCATGGAAATACAAACTTAGCTTTTATACATTCCACGTACAGAGAATGGGTAGGGTTGGAAGGGACCTTAAAGATCATTCAGTTCCAAACTCCCTGCCATAGGCAGGGACAGCTCTAACCAGCCCACATTGCTCACAGCCTCATTCAGCCTGGCCTTGAACACCTCCAGGGAGGTTGTGGGGCACAGAATCACCCACTGTGATCAAAGATCACATTGGGTGATTCTGTGCCCCACAACCTCCCTGGGTAACCTGTGCCAGTGTCTCACCAACCTCACTGCAAAGAATTTCTTCCTAATCTCCAGTCTAAATCTGCCCTCTTCAAGCTTCAATCCATTCCCTCTTGACTTATCACTCCCAGTCCTTGTAAAAAGTCCCTCCCTGACTTTCCTGCAGCCTCCTTCAGATACTAGAAGGCTGCTCTAAGGTCTCTCTGGAACTTTCTTTTCTCCAGGCTAAACAGCCCCAACTCTCTCAGTCTGTCCCCATGGCAGAGGTTCTTCAGCCCTCTGATCATCTTTGTGGTCTCTTCTGGACCCACTCCAGCAGTTCCACATCCCTCTAGTGCTGGGAGCACTAGAATTGGATGCAACACAAATGTGTGTGTGGATGTCCACAGTATTTATCTATATATTTTACCCTGAAATCCAGCAAAATAACTGCTGTCCTCCCCAGCACACATCCCAGTTCCTGCAAAGCAGGATGAAGACCCTAAGTAAAATGTCAGTATTTATAATGCAGGGAACTTTATGAAGGGTAAACTGAATTTACCTTATGACAGGGGGAGAGAAGAGAAAGTGACAAATGTTAGAAATAGTGACAGACAGAGATGGAGTCAACCCATTTAGTAAAGACCTCTTTTTTAGTTCCTAGATTAAGATACCAAGGAATAAAAACAGAGGATCAGCATCTCCACAGATCACCAGAAACAAAACACTTCCAGACTAACTAAAACTACAGGATGCCAAATCCAGCTACCAAATTTTGTGATGCTGTGACATTTTTCCCTTCTAATGCAAACCAAATCTCCTTCCCCACCCCCCAAACCCCTTTCTGGATCAGGTCCAGGGGATGGGAGAAGCAGAGATGAGCTAAAACAAGAAACCCAAGTTATTAAACCTACTGGATGCATATGGAAATGAGAGCTCCTGCTCCCAAGCAGACAGACAAGATATGTCAGTTGTGTTTTTGCCATCTCTGATATAAAAACAGGTGTCAGCAAAAGCCAGGAGAAACTCTTACAAGCCCCTGCAGGAATGCTGCTGTTTGTCTCTGGACTGTACAACCAGCACAACCACCCAGAAACTTCTCACCATCAAGGAAAAGAAGGGGAGGGAATCCACCCCCAAATCCTCACTTCTGTGCTCAAAATCAAACCCCTAACAAATCAAACCCATTTTTCATATTGGTTAGGCCTCACAAAAACTATTCCTGGCTCATAGCTGCTGATGCAAGGTTTGTCCCTCACCCAAGCTGACTGCCACGATCCCTTCCCTGGGGTCCTGCTGCCATCACAGGGGATCAGGAAAGCAGTCAGGAATATTTTGTGGCCTGGAAGTAAACCAAAACATGTCTGCTTTTAACAGCAAAAGCCAAACCAGGCATGCTTCTACAAGCTACACCTTATTATTCCTCAGGAAAACAAACCTCCCTGGCTTTTGCTGCTCTGTATCTTCTGTGACCAGCATGTGTGGGGGCTGCTGCCAAGTGCTTCTAAACTCACACTCCTGCTCCTTGGAGGTGTGTGCCCCTGCTCAGAGGAAAGACAGTGACAAACTGTGGCAGCTATGAGCTGGAGGAGCACCCAGCACAGCTGGGCACCTGCTGAAGCCATTTATGCAGGCTGCAAAGATGGTCTCCAGCATCAGTGTGGGCAACAGCAACGCATGCAGTAAGAAAAAGGAGCTGGAAGAAGGAGGAAAGAGGAAGGAGGAATTACAACCAATTTTGAAATGTTTTGCCTTCAGGCTGCTCTTGGTTTCTCCTCCCACCCAAAAAAGGTAGTGTGTTGCTTCTGTAGCCTATTCTTATTTCCCACATACACAAATACAGCAATTTCATGCCTGTTCTAAAAGATGAACAAATGAAGCCATCAAACACAGCCCAGTGCAAGACCAAAACTTAAGCTCTTGTGTCTCAGTCGAGCTTCTCAAGTGCAACTTCTCTTTTCCTGCATTCCTTTCTCTCGCTTCCTCTATTTCCCTCCATTTTGCCCCAGATTTCTGACCTCCCAATTTCAGTAGATTAAACTGGCAGAGATCTTGCTCCTCAGCAGAAGCACTTCTTGCTCTGCAGCTGCAGCAGACAGACAGGCTGCAGCCCGAGGACGTTGGCTCAGCCACGGAGGACAGAGCATTTCAGATTTAGGTCAGCCGTGCTGCTCCGATCCCAGGCAGCCTGTTCTACACTTGGCTGTTTCCTGCTGACCTGCATCTTGAGCGAGAAGACAGCCCCAGTGCAATTTAAACAAAGGCAGAACAGGAGACTTTTTTCCATGCTAAATATGGCAGGAAAGGGCCAAAGTGATTGGGAGGAAGAATTAACTTCCCCAAAGTTTGCCGCTGGAGGATGAAGCTGCAAACACTAAAGCTGCATGAATGTGCATCCCTCAGCTGCGTTTGCTGCCTGCACAACCAGGACACAGAGGGGGACTGATAGCAGGCAGAAATTGTCACCATGTGAGGGAAAGTGGAGCTGAGCCAGCAGCATGCATGATAAGAGTTATCTCTGCTGGAGGCTGCTCGCTGCCGTGCTGGCACCTTGGCTCAGCACTGACAAATGCTGGGGGGGAGCCGCCTCAAGTTGTGCCAGGAGAGCTTTAGGTTGGATATTAGGGAAAAATTCTTCACCAAAAGAGCTGTCAAGCCCTGGAAGAGGCTGCCCGAGGAGGTGGTGGTGTCAGCATCCCTAGAGGGGTTTAAAAGCTGCGGAGATGTGGTGCTGAGGGGCATGGTTTAGCGGTGGACTTGGCAGTGCTGGGTTAACGGTTGGACGCTGTGATACTAAAGGTTGTTTCCAATCTAAATAACTTTATGGCTCTGTGATTTTCAATTTCAGAAAAGAAAGAAAGGAGATGGATCAGAGCAGATCCAGCTTGGGGAGAGAGGTTCACTCTGTTCTTTGATGTAAATTATAACTGGAAGAAAAGCCAGTATCATCTCTGTATCATGACAACAGAAACTAGACCTGTCATTGGAAGCAGAATTCATATTGTCAAATTTAGTTAATAGGTTCCTTTAGTAGCAAAGTTCACTCATGGGGGTGCAGGTTTTTTTCTCTGATGAGAGATCTGCAGGAGAATCAGAGAGACAGGCAGTCCTATTATAACTTTCACACATATAAAAGGCTAATAAGCAATTAGGAATCACAGACGCCAGGAAAAAAGAGCTGATTCCCTTCTCTAGTCCATTACCCCAGCAACTGAAGATGATTCTCTTAGCTAATGGCTTGAAAGATCCACCACTGGAGACCTCAAGTGCTGTAGCCTTTTCCCAGGATCTCTAGCAGACCATTTTCCAGGTATCTCCAAAACAAGCCCTGAAGAAATCTTGTCCATACTTTTCTCTGTTACTCTTTTATTCTTGCTGCATCATCCATGCTGACAATTTCTTCTATGCTCCCAATTTATTTTGCCTTCAATTTAGTCCTTGCATTTATGCTTTTCTTCCCTGAAATCTTTCAAAGATCCTTCACCTCCAAGGGCTGTCTGTAACTGATCATCTAGTGAGGAGAAACACAGAGCTCGCTCTAAGCCAACCAACACCAGCAGGGATCCTCCACCAACTCCAGCGGGGTCAGAGCTGCTACCTCCCCTTGAAATATGCTCAGTTGGGCATCTTTACATAGCCAATACCTATGAGGTTGTCTTCTGCCCTATTTGAGGCCCTTGCTAGCATTATTTATTCTCCATTTTTTATGGCACTACCCTTTTTGAAGCCTCTCCACAACACGCAGTGGTTCTATTTGGGGATTAACTTTGGCGAAGCTAATTACGGTTTTGCATTTTGTTTCATGTTCCTGACCTCTTTAGATCCTTTTGAACTTTAAATACTTGTCCTGACTTGTATTTTTCATCTCTTTCTAATAGGAATGTGGTTCATACAGCACCTGAATTCCCTTCACATCATCAGTTTAGTTTAGAGAGGGCAAAACTGAAGTCTTTTGGAGAGACAAAGCAGGATGGAGCGTTTGAAGGAAGCTGCCACTGTTAAATCCTGGTTTATCACTTTACCTATCAGATTGCTTTCACTGAATCAATCTTGCAGTCCTAAAATACTGGTTCAAATGAAATAGAACCTATTCTGAACAACAGGGGGGAAAAAAAGAACCCACTCCAACAGCCCAGAATTAAAGTTATCTAAGCTTAGACTGACTTCTTTAATAAAGCAGCAAACCGAGGAGAACACATCAGTGACAGAGCCACGGATCAGAGATACCAACCTATGGGGAACACTAACTAACTGTGTTGCTTAAAAAGTCAGAAATGGTAGAAGAGGCCACCTGGTGACCGGTGCCAAGTGGTGTTCCTCAGGGGTCAGTGCTGGGACCAGTGCTCTTTAACAGCTTTGTCAGTGATATGGACAGAGGAATTGAGTGCACCCTCAGCAAGGCTGCAGATGACACCAAGCTGTGTGGCACAGCTGACTTGCTGGAGGGCAGGGATGCCAT
>WAAF01014989.1:40117-98237 GCA_013400475.1 Tricholaema leucomelas | reverse complement strand
AAAAAAAAAAAAAAAGAGGGTTCTTTATAGAGTTACAGTTGGGTTATTTTTAGCATGTGAGGAGTTATCTGCTAGTCCAAGAACCCTGCCTCTGTATGCAACGTGCAGGAACCCGGGGAAGGAAACAGCAACGTTTCGCTCTGAAGAGTTGAGTTAGGAAACAAAAAAGACAGTTTCCAGTATTTTTTCTGCAGCAGATGAAGACACAAGACAAAGGTGATGTAGGCACCATATGGTATGTTAATTCTAGTCATGACAACAGCTCTGTTCTCCACCTATTCCTTCGCTAGACTGTGAGAAAACATCTAACTTGTGTCACCGACACCAACGGCAAAACCCAGACTCAGCAGGCATGGTTAATATTAATCTGTAGGCAAATAAAAGCTTGGGACACTGGGAACAAAAATAGTGAACATGCAGCCCTGCAAATCCATTGCTGGGTGGATAAAGTACCACTGTAACTTCTTAGATATTCAGGGAAGCTAGGATAAACCAGACATAAATCCACCCTGGAGCATGGAGGATGCTTGCTGCCTTTGCAGAACACCATGCAACCAAAACTCACCCAAATCTGCTGGGGAAAGAAGCCAGAGTCATTCCTCTCTAAATCCAACCAGTCTGTACTGCACTGGTTCATAAACCCAAACCTGCAGTGCCAAACTGGCACAGGGGCTATGGGTAGCAGCACTCCAGCTCTGTGGGAAGGGACAACCCCAACACCCTGCTGGTGATGAACTGGGGATGATGAAAGGATGGGGAGAGGATGAGGCTGAGCTGGCAGTTCACAAACAGCCTGCCCCAGGAGGCTTCAAGCAGGCATTTGGATTTGGGGTGCAGAAAGAAAGAAACCAGCCTCTGCTCTCACATTCTGCCCCCCCAGCATGGCATGGGGGTGGCTTTTGTTTATGCACCAGTTTGCCTTGCTGGTGCAGGCAAATACCACGCTGAAAGAAAACAAACAAAAGCCCCAAACCAGCAGAAGAGCAGAATTAACACACAGCACAGAAACAAAGGGCACCAACTCCACCCCCCAAATCCTCTGATTTCAATTAGATGGCTACCTGGCTCCCAGAATCACCCTAATGCTATTACAAGCCTGGAAAACCTTGGGATACTGGTCCTTTGGCAAGCACAGATGAGGAAAGCTTCTCAGGCATCCAACAAAACAAAGCAAAGGGAGGTGGCACTGGGAAGACTAAATAAGGTGCTCAGGCAGGACACAAGTTCATCACCTACATCACTGCATGTTTTAGGCAGGTAAATCCAGATAGATCCACAGTTCCTTTCTAGCTCTAGCCAATTCCCAAATAGCAGTGCTGCTGTTCCTGGGTTAGCAGGAGTGAAGCACACGGCAATAGGAAATTGTTCTTGCTGGCCAATGCAACTCAAACTCCAAGTACTTCTCTACTTTTGCAGGGAGAAGGAAGCAGTGGGCAGCTGGAGGAGAGCTGGGCTGGCTCTGCAGCATGCATCACCATCCAGTTATAGAGAAGCTGGAAAGCCTGGCATGAACCATTGGTTTGCTTTGGAGGTTGGGGTTCCTCCCCCTCCACAGTCAACCTGCAGGGGAGCACTGAATGCAGGCAGAGTCGCTGCACACTCAGATGAGAAGATGGAGCAGCCTTCAGTCATGGGCTGCAGTTGTTCTGCTTCAGAGTCCACACTCTAAAGCTGGGATAGGAGATGAAACATCTCTGCCTCTGGGCAGTACAGAGACACATGAGAGTATGACTGCTTCAGCTGCATTCTGCTCACAGGTTGAGCAGAAATCCTCCTGGCCAGAAGAGCTCCCTCCTTTTATTTCTTCCCCTCTTCAGATTTTGGCCAAGCTGCTGTTCTGATCTAATCCTAGCTGTCGATGTCCAAAACTGTCAGTTTAGTACCACTTAAAAAAATCAGATTAAAACCCACCTCTGCCCCCCAAAAAAAGGATTTAAGAACTTCTCCAGAAACAAGAAGCACAAGAAGCCACTACAAAGCAGATTTGGATAAATATACTTCTGCAAAGGAGGTTACTGCTCAGTCAACTCTGCTTTAACTGGATTCCTTGATATCCCAATCTTCTTGTCACTTCCTTTCTGGCAGAAGTCTTCTTTAGTTAGGCTGCAGAAGCAATTCAACTGAGATCTAATAAATACTGCTTATTTCTCATGCTAAGATTGGCTTTGCTTAACATAACAGAGAGGGAGAGGAAGAAGTGACAAATCCAGTTGTGCGTGCACACGGCGAGATGCAAACAAGAAGCCTGTGGATTTGCTGTGGTCAATGAAGAATCGTTGCCCAAGGTCCCCTGTGATGAGATCTAGGGACAAGGCCCTAACTCACCAGCATCCCACATGCACTGCTAGTCCCCCACAAACACAGCTTTCACCATCCTCAGCCACAAAGAGGGCTCACAGAAGCCTTAGAGGGTGTTATCAGGACAGGTTCAAGGTTTTCACTGCCATTTAGTGAGATCTGGACAGGTGGAGAGTTGAGGGGAAGGGAACCTCATGAAGATCAGCAAGGGCAAGGGTAGGGTCCTGTACCTGTGGAGGAATAACCTCCTGCACCAGTGCATGTGAGGGGCTGATGTGCTGGAAAGCAGCTCTGTGGAGAACAACCTGGAGAGCTGGAGGACAAGATCCCCACAAGCCAGCAGTGTGTCCTCCTGGCTACGATGACTGATGGGATCCCGGGGTACACTAAGAAGAGTACCACCAGCAGGTCAAGGGAGGTTCTCTTCCCCTCTACTCTGCCTTAGTGAGCAGCCTTCTTTTCTCCAGGCTGAACAGCCCCAACTCTCTCAGACTGGCCCAACAGAGGAGCTGCCCTAGCCCTCTGATCACAGGATCCCACAGGACCACAGGATGTTAGGGGTTGGAAGGGACCCAAAGAGATCATCCAGTCCAACCCCCCTGCCACTGCAGGACCATACAATCTAGCTCAGGGCACACAGGAACACATCCAGACAGGCCCTGAAAGGCTTCAGAGAAGGAGACTCCATAACTTCTTTGGGGAGTCTGTTTCAGTGCTCTGGGACCCTTACAGGCAAGAAGTTCCCCCTTGTGTTGAGCTGGAACCTCCTGTGCTGCAGCTTCCATTGTCCTATTCCAGGGAGCAGTGAGCAGATCCTATCTTCCCCCCTCAGATATTGCTAAACATTTATTAACCCCCCTCTAAGTCTTCACTTCTCCAGACTAAAAAGCCCCAGGCCCCTCAGCTTCTCCTCACAAGGCATCTTCACAGACCCTCTTCTGAACCCACTCCAGTAGCTCCACATCCCTGCCCCTACCAGTTCCACCTACCACAGCTTCCACCACGGAACCCCAAAGGTCTGACTCTCAGAAACAGAACTAATTAAAAGAGAACCAATGAAAGCATTAAAATCAATTAACATTTCTTGGTTTCTGTGGCCATTACCTTTTTGGTAACAGGAAACAACATCAATCCTAATAGAAATTGGGTGGGAAAGAGTCCATGTGTATCTCCAAGGTCCCATCCTCACCACTCAGCAGCTCCTTTCCCATGGTTTGGTGTACTGGTGCAATGTCAGTGTCATCAGACTAGCCTGAAGGGTTTCTAAATCAGTAAGTCAATGTTACCATGGTAACATAAAGCACTACCAAACTGGACCACTTCTTAGACATCCACGATAACCAAGATAGTGACCATGCCAGTTCCACAAACTCTGGGTGTTGGGGTTGTTTTTTCAGTTTAGGGAGGGTTTTGGTTTGGGGTGGGGTTTTCTTTGGTTGTTGTTGCTTTTATGCCTGTTTTCTTAAAACTATTCCTACAGCTTTGAAACAATTACTATTATTATGGTATGCACTGAATTTACCACCTGTAAGCAGAAACAAAATCACCCTCAGCAGCAATGGAAAAAGGCAGGTGTTAGGATGTGTAAGAGTCTCTGTGGGTGCATTTCCCTGAATGCAAAGTTTTAACACTCATCTTTGGTTGGTTTTACTGCTGCAGACTGCTCCCAAGCAGAAGACTCCTTCCTTGTCACAAAACTAGTTAAAAGCAGAGTGCCACCTCAGACACAGAGCTCCTTCCACAGAAGGATGGGATCCTGCCCATCACGCTGTCTCAGACACCCTAGAGGGATGTTAAATAGCACTGGGTGCCCTAAAAGTCAACCTGCCAGCCTTAATCAGACAATCTTCAAACTGAGAATACTCAAGTTAAAAACACTCTCATATAAAGTTCAATGTTCAAAAGGCATCATCTTCACGGTCATCACATCCACACAGAGCAGAGGATCTGTCCTACATTCACATGAGTCTGAGAAAAACATGAGTTCAGCTCCTGATGCCCTCTATTTGGATCTCTTGGTGCATACAAACATCTGCTGCCATCAGAAACTGTGGTCAGCAGGACAAGGGAGGTTATTCTGCCCCTGTACTCAGCACTGCTCAGGTCACACCTCGAGCACTGTGTCTAGTTCTGGGCTCCTCAATTCAAGAGAGATGTTGAGGTGCTGGAAGGTGTCCAGATGAGGGCAGCAAGGCTGGGGAGGGACATGGAGCACAGCCCTGTGAGGAGAGGCTGAGGGAGCTGGGGGTGTGCAGCCTGCAGAAGAGGAGGCTCAGGGCAGACCGCATTGCTGTCTACAACTACCTGAAGGGAGGCTGTAGCCAAGTGGGGTTGGGCTCTTCTGCCAGGCAAGCAGCAATAGAACAAGGGGACACAGTCTCAAGTTGTGCAAGGGGAGGTCTAGGCTGGATGTTAGGAGGAAGTTGTTGGCAGAGAGAGTGATTGGCATTGGAATGGGCTGCCCAGGGAGGTAGTGGAGTCGCAGTCCCTGGAGGTGTTGAAGCAAAGCCTGGATGAGGCACTTAGTGCCATGGTCTGGTTGATTGGCCAGGGCTGGGTGCTAGGTTGGACTGGATGAGCTTGGAGGTCTCTTCCAACCTGCTTGATTCTATGACTTTCTGCTCTGTGGGTGGACTTTGGGAGAGGAGTACTTGATAACATTTTCTGAACACACAAATCCATTAATGGGCCAAATAAAGCTCAAGTCTAGCCCTGACCAACTTCAGACTGCTTAAATTCCTATCTCTAAATGGTTGCTTTGTCACAGCTGCACATTCTGCAATACACTGCAATGATTTGTGAGTTTCCCTCCTGCTGATCACTGGGTTTAGCTATAAGTAAAGAAAAACATAGCTCAGGGATTTTTCACATGCAGCACTGAACACATACCTGGGAGAAAAAAAAAAGCTAAAACTAAATGAGGTTCATCAAGGACAAGTGCAGAGTCCTGCATATGAGGAGGAATAATAAACTGCACCAGTACAGGCTGGGAGATGATCTGCTGGAGAGCAGCCCTGTGGAGTGGGATCTGGGAGTGCTGGTGGAGAACATCCACAGCACAGCAATGTGCCCTGGTGGCCAAGGCCAAGGGGGTCCTAGGGGGCATTAAGAAAACTGTGTCCAGCAGATCAAGGGAGGTTCTGCTCTGCCTCAGTGAGACCTCATCTTGAGTACAGCCTTCAGTTTTGGGCTCCCCAGTTCAAGAGGGACAAGGAACTGCTGAAGAGAGTCCAGCGGAGGGCTACGAGGATGATGAGGGGACTGGAACACTGCCTGATGAGGAGAGGCTGAAGGACCTGGGGCTGTTTAGTCTGGAGAAGAGAAGACTGAGAAGAGATTTAATCAATATTTATCAATATCTGAGGGCTGGGGGTCAGGAGCGGGGACAGGCTCTGCTCACTGCTCCCTGGGATAGGACAAGGAGCAATGGATGGGAGATGCAGCACAGGAGGTTCCAGCTCAACACAAGGGGAAAATTCCTTGCTCTAAGGGTCCCAGAGCACTGGCACAGGCTGCCCAGAGAGGTTGTGGAGTCTCCTTCTCTGGAGCCTATCAACGCCTGTCTGGATACATTCCTCTGTGATCTGTGCTAGATTGTATGGTCCTGCTGTGGCAGGGAGGTTGGACTGGATGATCTCTTTGGGCCCCTTCCAACCCCTGACATCCTGGGATCCTGTAAAACTCCACAGACTTCTCTATTCCCTAAGTTCTGTATCTGTGAGTGCCCCAAATGTCACAGGAAGTCTGAGTTCAAAGGCATTATCAGCAAATGTACATTCCCCTATTATGTTACAAAAGATGCAGTGTGAAAAACCCTTTAGGATAATCTTCTGGGAGTCCTTAATTCTCCTCCATTTACACGAGAAAAGAAACGTTGCTTCTTTTTATGTGGATTGTCACCAAAATCACAGCCCAGGGTACTTCTCACTAAACTTTGAGGTCTCACAACCTGGTCTTTTCCCAGATGTTTTAAAGGACATTATCCCATTTATGTCTTTAGGCAAAATCATTCTCCCGACACACTGCAGAATCTCTAACAGCTGCATCTTAATTGGAAAGAAAAACTGGTTAAGGACAAGAACCAACAGTTGTTACTGCAGACTGGTGGCTCTGGATCCCAAGCAGCTGCCAAATAAAAACACAGAAGTTGTAAAACTAAGGTGCTTGAAAATAAATCACAGACACCAAAGCTAAACGACTACCAAGGAGGAGGCTGTGTCTGAACAGCAAAAGTGCACTCAGCACCAGCCACTTCCAAGCTTCACTCGCTTGAAAATGATCTCTATGTGGAAAGTCATCACTTCTGGGAAAGAATTTAGACAGTCATAGCTGGCTAAAAAGGTTCAGGCACTTGGCTGCTTTTACACTGTGAACTGCTGGGGAGGTGCAACACTGGGAGGTATCTTCACCAATGCCTTCGGAGGGTGAAGGCAGGAGGACTCCAGCTTCAGAGGGGCAGTTCAGAGAATCACAGTATTAACCAGGCTGGAAAAGACCTCCAAGATCATCCAGGCCAACCTAGCACACAACCCTTTTAACTAACTAAACCATGGCACTAAGTGCCTCAGCCAGCCTCCTCTTCAACACTTCCAAGGACGGTGACTCCACCACCTCCCTGGGCAGCCCATTCCAATGCCAATCACTCTCTCTGCCAACAACTTCCTCATAACATCCAGCCTAGACCTTCCCTGGCACAACTTGAGGCTGTGTCCTCTTGTTCTGTCCCTGGGTGTCCGGCAGAAGAGACCAACCCCACCTGGCCACTGCCTCCCTTCAGGTAGCTGCAGAATGATTCCCACTGAATCCCACTGGTTCCACTGATGAGGATCCAGTGATTCCAGGCCCTTTGCTGCACATCTGCCTGCCTTAACACACTGAACTTTTACTGGAGGGTTTCACTCCTGGTCAGAGGACCTTTTGAAATAAAGCAGCTGCTCTTGGAGAGGGAAATATTTATGCAGAGAAAATACAAATGAGAGTGGCTGGCACAGCCTACAGGAGCTGTGAACTGGCCAGGGGAGCGCAGCAGAGGCTGGGCACTTCTCCATCACCCTGGCAGTGACACGTGGGAGGGTGGACAGCAGCTGTCGGGCAGCCACCCCAGCACATCATCCCACTGTGCTCCTTGCCCCCCACTTCTCCTCTCCCTGCTTCAAGAACAGTCTCAGGGTAAGGAAGAGAAATACAATTCTGAAGTGGTTTGCAGTTGCTTAGCAACTGCTACAAAAGCCCGAAAGCCTTCAGTCAATGAACTGGCACATACACCTCCAGACATGCTGATGGTGGCATGAGGAGCACCACCAGGCTGTTAGACATCTCAGCCCTTTGTTGCCCCCAGCCCCAACACCAGCACGTTCCTCCTCACCTTTCCAGGCTGCTTCCACCATCTTCTTACTCATCCATCCCCAAGCAGCGAGGCACAAAGTGTGCTAGGAGCGAGATCAGTTTCCACTGCCAAGAGGCCATCTACATCATTCCCTTGGTTACCATACCCCCACAGTCCACCACTGCTTTCAAAATCAATCAAGACTGAAATGCCCTCCTGTGGCAAAGACCATGCAATAGAGAGGCAGTGACCCTCACCAGCAATTCCCATGCCTCTTGCCAGTTTCAGTGGAAAGTGATGGTCAAATTGCACAAACCTTTTGGTCTCTGTGACTATATCACCATCATCATGCCATGTGTGTGCAGATCCTGATGAGGAACAAAGATCCTTTCACCACTCTTCTGTAAACTGCCATTAGGTCCATGTGTTTTATACAAACTTGAAGACATGACGCAAGGAAGCTATGGTTAAAAAAGTCTTTTCTGGTTTAGAGATGCTTCAGTCCACAGAAGAGCACACATGGAAGGAAAAAACCCACAGCTCACTGCAATGCAAGAGGTATTCCATGATCACTATAAAATATTGTGCTAAGTAAACATTTGAGCTGGACATGACACTGTGTTTAACCGCTACAGCAGTTAGGTTCAGGAACAGCTTTCCAAGTGTAGGCACACCTGAGCCATCTATCTCATGCCTTCCTCAGCTGGCAGAGAAGGACCACCTCTACCACCCAAGATGGTCAGAAAAGCTGCACCCACACCTGCTTGTTTCTTGGCACTGGGCAATGGGATCAGCATTGCCCAGTTCAAGAGATTCTTCTGCCTGAAGAACAGAAGGCTGAGAGTAAACCTTTCCATTCTCTACAACTACTTGGAAGGAGGCTGAAGTGAAGTAGGGATTGGCCTCTTCTCCCAAGTAATAAGTGGAAATGGCCAAGTTGCACCACAGGAGGTTTAGGTTGGACGTCAGGAACAATTTTTTCCCCTTGAGGGCTGTCAAACTCTAGACCAGGCTGCACAGGGAAGTGAAGGAGTCACCATCCATGGAGGGGTTTAAAAGCTGTGTAGGTGTGGTGCTGAGAGACCTGGCAGTGCTGTGTTAATGGTTGGGCTTGATGATCTGAAAGGACTCTTCCAACCAAAAGGATCCTATGATCTGCCCTTTACCTCATATTAACACTGTTCTTTATCTACCTTCCCAGGAGAACTTGCTTTTCTAACTGATGCTAATCCTCACTGCACACAAATCCATTCATCCAGAAATGCCACTGGACTGGACTTGCTCCCAGCAATCAGTGAAGACACCTCAGCTAGTTTCTGTGGTGCTACAAGCTTTTGCCTCCCATCTGCACAGGAAAGTCTTCCCAGCAGATAAGATTTTCCAGATGCACTGTTACAGGATGCAGCTCCTTCTGAAAAGCCTTTTTTTCTAGGTCCTAATTGAAAAGTTAGTAATTGACTAAGTTACTGAGAGTGCCTGGTGATACAAGGTAAATGGAAAGCCCATAACACAGTGGAGCAGGCTGGATTGATTTAATAGTATTAGTATTGCCCAGGTGGAAGGGATGCCAAACAAAGCAAAAAGCCAAGTGTAATGACAAGGTGACTTAGGTTGGCATTGTGGGGACAGGAAACCAACGTTTTGGTAATCAATGAGAGATGATAGATAATGTTCAGATGTCTTACCAACAGTTTCAGCACTGAGGACAACAGAGAAGAAACAACCAACAGAAAGACGTGAAGAGGGATGATATGATCAAAGGCACAGGCTTGGGAAATGCTCTTTCAAGCAATATTCAGAACTGATGTAAGTAGGACAAGGCTGCTTTCATCCAGGCTGGAAAAGTGATGGCACAGTACTTGAGCAGCAGAGGGAGAGACACAGATGGGAGATTTCACAGCACAGGCAGATAGGGAAGGCTGCATCTTAGACAGCCTATCCTCAAGCTATTATGGGCTTCCTCTGTTTGTGAGAAACAAAGCAGGGGTAGGAAGGACTGGTCAGTGTTTATTCCACTGATAGTGTATTTGAGCATTCCTTTTTTTTAGCCACCCAGTTTTCATTATTGTTTTAAAAGTAACAAGGAAGAGAGAGAGATTTTCTGATTGAAGTGGACTGCAGAAATTTTACCTTAGGGAGAAACTATGAAACTGGTGTAAGGGTTGCTTTGTCTGGAAAGACCATCATAAAGGCTCCTTAAGACACAAGGCTCTCAGTAGGCTATAAGTTAAGAGCAGATGCATTGGCCACACAAGGAAAGGACCTTTATTGATAAGAGATACTGAGACATTTCAGAGGTTTAGAAGACCTGAATGCATTCCAGACTCCAGATAAGCAGAGGGCCTGGAGCACAGCCCTGTGAGGAGAGGCTGAGGGAGCTGGGGGTGTGCAGCCTGCAGAATAGCAGGTTCAGGGCAGAGCTCATTGCTCTCTACAGCTACCTGAAGGGAGGATGTAGCCAGGTGGGGTTCGGCTCTTGTCCCAAGTAACCAGCAACAGAACAAGGGGACACAGCCTTGAGCTGTGCCAGGTGAGGTCTAGGCTGGATGTTAGGAGGAAGTTGTTGGCAGAGAGAGTGATTGGCATTGGAATGGGCTGCCCAGGGAGGTGGTGGAGTCGCCGTCCCTGGAGGTGTTGAAGCAAAGCCTGGCTGGGGCACTTAGTGCCATGCTCTGGTTGATTGGCCAGGGCTGGGTGCTAGGTTGGCCTGGGTGAGCTTGGAGGCCTCTTCCAACCTGGCTGATTCTATGACTTAGAAGAGAGGCTAATGTTAATCCTGGTTTTGAGTGCCTCATTAAGCAAACAAAAATCACATCCATCCAGAAGTCAGGGTTGCACTCCAACAGCATCAGAGCAAACATAAGCATTCAAAACTTATGCAGAATACTTAAGGACTCAGTTTCCAGGGAGAGTACATTTAAAGAAGTTCAAATCACCTCAGGTGACAGCTCAAGTGAAATAAGGATCTTAAGGAAATCCTCCTGGACTCCAAAACTATGCTACAATCATGCTGGATCCAACTGGGACTGAAAAAGAATTACTCTGAGTATGGTTTAGCTCTTCCAGAAGGAAAAATGCAATTATTTTTGTGAGGCTGGATCAGTTCTGCACTGGGAACTGGGCCACTTGACTTCTCCCACAAGTGCAAAGAAATGGTAACGAACCAGTAGTAAAGATTAACCTCATCAGTGTCAGCAACTTATTTTCTAAACGTGCTAAGCCCCTTCTGGAGACAAAACACAAATAGGCTCCCCATAAGCATCACTGGAGTGAGGTTTCTGCCCTCTATAAACACAGGCAGAGCTCCCATATTTTCCCAAGCGCAGCACAAGTGTTGGAGTGGCAGAAGGTAGAGGACTGTGCCTTGGTTGATATTCTTCTAGCTGAAAGAAACCAGACACTGGGGGATGCCAAGTTGTTTTAGCAATCTCAAGAGGTCACACCCCACTCTCCCACCCCAGGGACCTGCACAAAAGCTCCTGCTACAGATCTGCCCTTGTGCAACCTGAAATTGCTGTTCCAACACCACCAGGATCCATGTTACAGAACTCTCCAACTAGCAGGCTTCAGGAAGAGAACACCCTATGAAAGCTGCTCATCCAACACCTTCACTTTGAATGGAAACTCCTTTACAGCTGTGAGGGAAAGCTGGAAAGTCTGTCGCAGTACACACTGCTTCCAGAAGCTGCCTGTCGCTATAACCCTTCTGGAGATCAGGTATCTAGTCCCTGAATCTAGCAAACTCTTCCCTGAAGAACACCATGCAGAACCCCCAAGTAGCTGAAGAGGAACTCCTCCTGCCATCGCTTCTTCCCTGTAGAGTTTAGAAGGGCAAGACCATGGAAGAAAGCAACAAGCCACTGGAAGGTGTCCAGAGAAGGGCTGCAAGGCTGGGGAGGGGCCTGGAGCACAGCCCTGTGTGGAGAGGCTGAGGGAGCTGGGGGTGTGCAGCCTGCAGAAGAGGAGGCTCAGGGCAGAGCTCATTGCTGTCTGCAGCTCCCTGAAGGGAGGCTGTAGCCAGGTGGGGTTGGGGTCTTCTGCCAGGCAAGCAGCAACAGAACAAGGGGACACAGTCTCAAGCTATGCCAGGGGAGGTCTAGGCTGGATGTTAGGAGGAAGTTGTTGGCAGAGAGAGTGATTGGCATTGGAATGGGCTGCCCAGGGAGGTGGAGCAGTCGCCATTCCTGGAGGTGTTCAAGCAAAGCCTGGATGAGGCACTTAGTGCCATGGTCTGGTTGATTGGCGAGGCCTGGGTGCTAGGTTGGACTGGATGAGCTTGGAGGTCTCTTCTAACCTGGCTGATTCTAAGTCACACTGACAACAGCCTATTGCCCAGCTCCTAGCATGGAGACTCCACAACCTCTTTAGGCAATCTGTACCAGTGTTTGGGCATCCCCACAGTAGAATAGAATAGAATCAACCAGGTTGGAAGAGACCTCCAAGCTCATCCAGTCCAACCTAGCACCCAGCCCTATCCAGTCAATTAGACCATGGTACTAAGTGCCTCATCCAGGCTTCTCTTGAACACCTCCAGGGATGGTGACTCCACCAGGTCCCTGGGCATCCCCAAAGTAAAAGAAGTGTCTTCTTATATTTACATGGAATTCCAGCACTTCACTTTGTGTCTGTTGCCTCTTGTCCTCTCATGGGATACCTCTGAGAAAAGCCTAGCAGATCTTCATCAGATCTGTATATTCACTGATCACTCCATACTTCATTTCAGTCAGCAGGAGAGTTAAAAAAACACCTCTCTGTAGAATCTTAATTCACCCAGTACTATGTTTTGGAGAATCCAGAAGTAAGAGACACTATAAATGGCAAATGTACATATTTCTTGGGGATGAGGGAAGCATCAATCCAGTTTCAGCAAGCTTGCAAAATAAAACAACCTAAAAATCAATGGTAATCCAATGCCAGATGGGTTTAGTATTTGTAGATGTCTTCTAAGAATGGATGTGTTTTGAGAGTTAGTTACAGACATGGTTTTGACGCAAATATAGGCTTTGGAATCGTGCTGAAGTAAAATAAGAAAGTGTGAGATGCTTTGTGGCATAAGGAAAGAGAAACTACTTGCAAAAACTCTGTCACTCTGTCTGAAAGTCACTCAGCAGCAAGGCAGCATCCCAGATTCTCTACACCATAGGAAAAGCTCAGCAAGCCACAGGACAGATGAATCACAGCACCATGCAGGTTGGCAAAGCCCCTCAGCATCACCAACTCCAACCTACAACCCTGCTCTACAAGATTCACCTTAAACCATAGCCCTCAGCACCCCTGGTGAGACCTCATCTTAGAATCATAGAATCAACCAGGCTAGAAGAAACCTCCAGGATCATCCAGTCCAACCTATCCCCAATTTAAGAGTGACAGGGATCTGCTGGAGAAGGTGCAGCAGAGGGCTACGAGGATGATGAGGGGACTGGAGCACTGCCTGATGAGGAGAGGCTGAGGGACCTGGGGCTGTGCAGTCTGGAGAAGAGAAGACTGAGAGGGGATTTAATCAATGTCTGTAACTATCTGAGGGCTGGGGGTAAGGAGAGTGGGACAGGCTCTGCTCACTGCTCCCTGGGATAGGACAAGGAGCAAAGGATGGAAGCTGCAGCACAGCAGGTTCCAGTTCAACACAAGCGGGAAGTTCTTTCCTGTAAGGGTCCCAGAGCACTGGCACAGGCTGCCCAGAGAGACTGTGGAGTCTCCTTCCCTGGAGCCTTTCAAGGCCTGTCTGGATGCATTCCTGTGTGACCTGAGCTAGATTTTATGGTGCTGCTCTGGCAGGGGGGTTGGACTCGATGCTCTCTTTGGATCCCTTCCAACCCCTGACATCCTGTGAACAGCAACTGCACTGACTCTGCCCAGCTTCAGCCAGTCCCTCAGGAGGCAGGAGCTAAAAGAGCAATCTCTGCACCCCACAGTAAGCTAAAGGAAAACGGGAGGAGGGTGGATGAGACAAGAGCATGGATTGCAATAGGGTTGATGCAGCAGTGATGGAAGAAGAGGAGCTGTAATTTCCCATCTGCCTGACACATCTTCTGACCAGGCTGCTGTTGCGAGGTCACGGCAGAAACACAAAGCTGCCTGCTCATTTCCAGATGACTGCAATGCCCAAAATATCCAATGCCAATTAAGACTTTGAGACTGAAGGAAATCATCCTTACCCTGGGAAGTTTGTGCTCCGAGTGCTTGTACAGACAGGAATAGTGACACTGATCCTAGAATAGTTCTCACTCTTTGTAAAGCCATTTGCTGTGGTGTTTTATAATCCTAAAGGACAGACTGTTCAGACTCCTTTGCAAACCCACAGTTTGTGGTCACATAAAAGATGCTCCAGTGTTATTGTCTGTCTTTGTCCCTTGCTGTCTAGCCTTTTTTCTGCCTAGATTATGCAGGCAGGAAACATTTGGGAAGAGGAACTGTATGATATTATGTATTTGCACCACAGGCCAACACACCTCATTACATCAACATCTCTCCTTCAGCATCATTACCTACAAAACCAGTATCTAGACCTTAAAGAACAAATTATAACCATGCACCAATAAGAGATGCAAGAAGCAAATATTCCCAAATTAATGAAAATATGTAGACTACTGCAACTCTGGATTGCTCTCCAGTCAGATGGCACCAATGAGGGTCAATATGGCAAGGTGCAAGGTCCTACACCCAGGCTGGGGCAATCAATACAGGCTGGGGATTGATAAGGTTGAGAGCAGAACTGAAGAGAAGGACTTGGGGGTGCTGGTGGATGAGAAGTTGGACATGAGCCAGCAGTGGGCACTTGCAGCCAACATTAGGTTGGGCTGCATTAAAAGCAGTGTGGCCCAGCAGGTTGAGAGAGGTGATTCTGCCACTTTGCCCTAATGAGAACTCACCTGGAGTACTATGCCCAGCTATGGGGCTCTCCAACACAAGAGAGACATGGACCTGCTGGAGTGGGTCCAGAGGAGAGCAACCAAGATGACTGCAGGGCTGAAGCACTTCTGTGAGGACATTTCTGTGAGTTGGGGCTGTTCAGCCTGGAGGAGAGAAGGCTCCAGAGAGACATTTCAATATCTGATGACCTGCAGGAAGGCTGGGAAGAGACTGTTTAGAAGGGCTTGTAATGACAGGACAAGGGGCAATGGTTTGAAACTGGAGCAGGGTGGATTTAGTTTGGACATCAGGAGGAAGTTCTGCACAACGAGTGTGGCGAAACACTGGAAGAGGTTGCCCTGGTATGTAGTTGAGGTCTTGTTGCTGGAGACATTGAAGGTCAGACTTGATCTGTCCCTGGCCAGCCTAATCTAGTTGGAGGTGTCCCTGCTCATGGCAGGGTGTTTGGACAAGATGACCTTTGAGGGTACCTTCCAATCTTCTGCAATCTGTGAATCCATAACTCATACAAGTCGCATTATGCCTGGCACAACTTCGCTACAGACTGTATTGCTACAGACAGATTAATCCTTGGGCTAGTCCATCAGCTTCCAAAATGCTAAGCTCCCTTAAAAGAACAGCAAGAACTTAATATCATCTTTTATTTTTGCCATTAATTAGGATTTTGTAGTATGTGCATTCATATTAGGAAGGTATGAATGGACACAGCCAACTCCTATACAAGACTCAACAGCCATGCAGCCAAAAAAGGAGTTGGCCATATAATCCCCAGCCAAAAAAGGAGTTGGCCATATAATCCCCAGCAGTATAAATAATGTTTCAATTAATAAACCAATGCATCACAGAAGTATGAGACAACTGCAGGACAGGGCATAAAATCAAATTATGGCTGTTATGAAAGGGAATGGACAATTCGTGTTTTAAAGTGACATGTTTACAAGAAAGGATCTGAGCTGGAAGCTTCAGGTGCTTCACAGAAAGACCACAGCAAAACAGATGTGCCTACAGGTGGCTGAAGCACAGCCATGAAAGACAACATGAAACCGAGAAAGGAATCCCTTTACCAGGATTATGAAGAGAATAGCAGGCAGGATTACTGCTTTCTGGTTGAATTCTGTATTAAACCTATCAAGCCACACTGAATACTGCAGGTAATAAACTTAGGAACAATTAAAATTAATCATAAGAAGAGATTAAGTGGAGGGGGGGAATCAAAATTAATCAAATTAATCATATCCATTTTGTTTTCAATTCCCCACACCACTGCAACTGTGAGAAGTGCAAGGAAAGGACACTGCTGCTTTCACCTCTCTACAAAACATGACCTTCTCCTACACACTGCAAATGCCTACAGCCAGGCTGATTTCAGCCATTCTTCATTTTCATGATTCCATACAGTTCCCAGAATAACTTGTGCTGGATGAGGGAGAGCCCTGCAGGAGATGGACAGAGCAGACCTTCTCCACAAGCCCCTGCCTGTGCTCAGTTCGCAAGCATGGAAGCACCAAAGTGAGGCAGCAGCTGTCTGCATCCAGAGAACAGACACATTTCTGACCCCACTGATCACTGCTGCTGCATCAGTGTGCAAAGAGTATGATGATAACACAGCCTGCCCTGACTTAACCCAGCAGGAATTTCCACTGAGAGGGCTCATCCTGCAACTCCCCACCACTCAGCCCCCAAGTTACCAGACTGAAAAGAATCAAAGGACCTTCACCCAACAAAATACAGCAAACAGGCTATTGATTTCCCATGAACTCTCAGAGCCTGGTAATAAGCATTTATAGATGAGCCATTGAACGTCTCGAGCACATGAACACCCATTTCATCAGCAAAGCCCTAACTGGAGCTGGTTTCTGGAAGAGAGAAAAAATGGAAAAGGAGCTTTAGGGCACAATGCCACTTCCCTCATTCTGATGTAAACCTCTACACATATATCACTTACTGAGACTAGACTTAAAAACTGGAAGGCATGGAAGTACAAATCCTGCAAAATAAACACTGTGGTAATACTTTAAATCCCTGTGACTGCTTTTCAGGAGTATCTGTTTCATTGCTAACAGACTACAAAAGAAAAGGCAAAAGCAAAACATAAAGCATTAACCTTAAGTATCATCTTTCCCCTTTAAACTTGGGGTGGGTTTAAGTAATGCAAAATCCATGTAGCAGTAAGAAGACTTAAAATCTTAATAAAGCAGAGCAGTGTTTACTACAGGCACTCAGTTTACTGCATAATTCCATCTCTAGCTAGCAGCCAAAGTAGCTGTAGTTTCTCAAAACCATCAATCTTCAAGGAGTATTTCAATTTCTATTGGATTTTAATGAGTGCTGATATGGCACTGAAAGTGTTAACACCACATTCACCTCCACACGAACATATATTGGTGTTAGATTGTCTAAGTGATTCTCCCCTGCCTATATATAGAATCATAGAATGGTTTAGGTTGGAAGGGATCTCAAAGATCAGCCAGATCCAACCCCCTGCCATAGGCAGGGACACCTCCCACTAGAACAGGTCGCTCAAGGCCTCATCCAACCCAGCCTTGAACATCTCCAGGGAGGGATCTTTGATCACATTGGGTGATTCTGTGCTCCACAACCTCCCTGGGCAACCTGTGCCAGTGTCTCACCATCCCCACCCTTTCCTAACATCCAGTTTGACTCTCCCCTCTGCCAGTTTAAACCCATTACCCCTTCCTTGTCCTGTCATTACAAGACCTTATAAAAAAGACCTTATATAAAAATCACTTCAAGCCTTGATTTCTGTAACATCCTTTTGTGCCCTTACACACACATACACTGGATTCCTGGTTGGGAAGAAGGTTCCCTTTCACATAACGAAGGAACTGAAGATTTATCTACAGGACACCATGAGAAATAAGAGTTCACAGAGGAGCAAAGCAAACAGGCTACATGTGCAGCTCCTAAGAGCAATAAAAACTTATACATCAAGAACCTCACTGCAGCATGCTCCATTTCCCACAGCAATAGGCTGGTTGGCATTAAAATATGCTGATAGCAACAAAGCTGGGAACTTTTTCAGTGAGTAATCCACCCAAACTGTTGCTTCCATTTGTTTTCTTTGTTTATCCTGAAGAAAAAACAAGGTTGGAACAAAAGAGAAGCAATAACAAAGTGGCATTTCCCTTGCTGTTAGGGCACTGCAAGTTTAAATTACAGTGTCACCAGCTCCAGCCTCATATCCATCATTTTTTTCTGGTGATGTCTGCATAGATCATCACAGCTCTCTCTGGAGGCAGAGATATCCACACTGAAATAGCTGCTGGTGCAGCCTTTCAGCTCCAGGGGTTGGGGGGATGGTTTTAACCTGTGGCCACCACTAAAGTACACTGAATGGTTTAGGTTGGAAGGAACCTCAAAGATCATCCAGTTTCAACCCTCCAGTTGGACATCTCCCACTAGAAGACGTCGCTCAAGGCCTCATCCAACCCAGCCTTGAACACTTCCAGGGAGGTTGTGGAGCACAGAGTCACCCAATGTGATCAAAGATCACATTGGGTGACTCTGTGCTCCACAACCTCCCTGGGCAACCTGTGCCAGTGTCTCACCACCCTCACTGCAAAAAACCCTTTCCTAACATCTAATTTGAATCTCCCCTCTTCTATGAACACTTACAGCACTTTTCCAACTCAGCTGTATGTTGCTTGCCCATAATGACAACCCAACTATATGAGACAGAAAACATCAGCCTCTCATAACCTGAAAATAACCTGTCTGGATGTGGCAAATACATCACCCAGCTGGGGATATTATTTTCTATGTTTCTTTATTACTAACATCACTTTTGTTTGCCACTCCATGCAATGTTGTAGCAAGGTCATAAAGATGTAAATAGATTAGTTTAGGTAAGCTTCTGTTAAAAACAAAAAGGCAAAAGGTAGAGATGGACTTCAAAGCTCTTTAAGATACTTTTTGCTTGGTAATTTGGGAGCAACCAAAGGGCCTGGAACGCAAACCCTATGAGGAGAGGCTGAGGGAGCTGGGGGTGTGCAGTCTGCAGAAGAGGAGCCTCAGGGCAGACCTCATTGCTGGCTACAACTACCTGAAGGGAGGCTGTAGCCAGGTGGGGTTGGGCTCTTCTGCCAGGCACCCAGCAATAGAACAAGGGGACAGAGTCTCAAGCTGTGCCAGGGGAGGTCTAGGCTGGATGTTAGGAGGAAGTTGTTGGCAGAGAGAGTGATTGGCATTGGAATGGGCTGCCCAGGGAGGTGGTGGAGTCACCATCCCTGGAGGTGTTGAAGCAAAGCCTGGATGGGGCATTTAGTGCCATGGTCTAGGTGACTGGTGCTAGGTTGGACTGGATGAGCTTAGAAGTCTCTTCCAACCTGGTTGATTCTATGAATATGAAAACAGCTTGAAAACAATATGCCTTCACAGCTCCAGTCCTCCTCCTTACTATGCCAAACATGCCATCTTCCAAGTCTGCATGGAGGAAAAACAACTTTGGACATAAACCCCAGGTGAATGCAAACACCAAGGTAACTATTTTAATCAAAAGAAAATGAAAAACAAACACCAAAAAACCCCAACAAACCCCAAACAAACCCAACCACTGACCGACCACAAAAACAAAGACAAAGACATTGGTACCAGCTGTGATTCAACCTCCCAAATACTTTCCCTTTTGAGCACGTTAGCAGAAATACCTACAGCCTGTGTATCTGCTGCACCCACAGCCACACAAAGTTAGCAGCTGAAGAAATGGCTACTTGTAAAGGTTTCTACTCAGGAGGTAGCAGTTTCATACTGTACAGCTTAAGAGTGAATAAACTCAGGTTTTGCATTGTGAAGCAAGGAAAAAAAACATCTTCCTGGGTAGATACAGAAGGAAAGGTGAAGACTGCTACAAAAATAGCTCTGGTTCCTAACACCTTTCTGATCCTGGCTGAGACAATCTATTCGTACCTCAGACGCATGGTGGCAGCCAGCCAGCCAGATGACTGGTGACTTAATATCCAAGTTCATGTGGGCTCTGGAGTCCGACACAGACAAGGACGTTAACTTTGAAGCCTCAACAGTCAGCTCCAATATCCAAAAGTCATCAAATGGGGCATGATTATAGGAAGAGACTGGGTTTTTTTACATATATACTTTGGTGCTTGCTTCCTTGTGCCCTGAACAGCTTTCAGCTGTGAAAACGTGCTCATAAAATATGCATGGCTTTGATAGGAAAAGTTGTGATCAATTGATGTGTAGGTCAAGAATGAAAAGAACTTGAATGGGTATGATGCTCTGATAGCCTCAATCAGGGAGGAAAAGATCGGCATAGAGACCTTGCTTGGTTTTACTGCCGAAGGTGCTCCTGACAATAAAGAGGGCTTTGGGCCAAAATTCAGCCTCTGACAACAATACATTTTAGACATAAAACACAGGCGTGTGCAAGCAAAGGATACATTGCAATCTACCAGGCAGGGTGGCTTCAGTTTCATTTTGAAAGCCACTTAAAATAAAACCCAGTGGATGAAACAAAGAATCCACCCAAACACGAAGGCTCCAGCATCTTTGTTGAAAGAACAATAGCATATTACTCCTCATCCCTCTATCTTGTTGCAAGAGAACCCCCGAGATAGTTATTGCCATGATCAAATTAAAGCATGCTTCAGAGAATTATTCTGTCAGCTAATCACTATTTATAGAGATCCATCCTCATATGCCAACAGTTTTAAGTGCTCCGATTCAATCTGTCTGCAGAAAACATCCCAATAAAAGAAATCTTTCCATTAGCATAACAAAAGGCAGCCAGTAAAAATCACTCACATGCACAGGCTCCCTTCCTCTCCTTTAACGGCACAGGATTGCTCTATAAATAGGCTGCATTTTTGAACTAAATCCACTCTAATAATGTTTTGCAATCTGATGGCTCTCCCACCGGAGAACACACGATATTAACGAAAGCAAGATCAAATTAAACAGATGACATGATTAACAGTATTCATTTCATGCATGACTGTCTTACCGGAGAGATAAAGACCTGAAAGTAATTACCACCAAGTCAGAACTCCTTCCTGACCTCTCCGCTCCCAGCCAGCAGTCCCTCAAGTGCTGATGCTTTGCAACAAAGCCCCAGCGCCTTTCATCCACCAGGCTTTTCCTTTAGGCTGGGAGCTGCTGAGCACCTCTCTCCCGCGGCAGGCACACACAGGGTACCTCTGTATCTATGTCTGTAATGCAGCATAAAGGTTCCTGGGCAAACCTATCAAACCGGCAGGCAGCAACGGCGGCCGCCAATAAGCGGCAGGCACATGCGGAATCCAGCACATGCTCGCTGGGGCTCGCCGGCTGTCAGCGCTGCTTAGCTGCGCGGCTAATTATAGCTCTTTGCCACCGCACCGGCACTCGGCTGAGGGGATTACACCTGCCAGCCCCAAGCAGACACCCTCCGCGCTGCTCTCTGGGCGAACAAAGAGAAAAAAACGCTCGCCTGAGGTCTCTCTTTGTTGTGCTGGTGGTGCCCTATGAGTCACCCACGAAGGGGTTTGTCCGCGTCTGTCGAGGGAAAGGAGGGGATGGTCAGGTTGGAAGAGACCACAAGGATGGTTGTTACTGATGCTCAGGAGTGGCTGAGGGGTGGGGGTCTGGAAGATGGGACCAGACTCTTCGCCGTGGCTCCCAGTGACAAGAGGTAATGGGCACACACTCAAACAAAGGAAGTTAGAAGGAACAACTTTACTTGGAGGGTGGCAGAGCGCTGGAGCAGGCTGCCCAGAGAGGCGGTAGAGTCTCCATCTCTGCAGACTCTCAAGGCTCGCCTGGAGGTGTTCAGTGTGATCTGCTTTAGGTGATCCTGCTCTGGCTAGGGGATTGGATTCTATCTTCAGAGGCCACTTCCAACCCTTACCATTCTGTGATTAAGGAGTGGTCCTTCAGCCTGAATACTGTGTCCAGTTACGGTGCCCTCAGCACAAGAGGGGCATCTAACTGCTGGAGCAGCTCCATAAGATGGCCATGAAGATGATCAGAGGGCTGCAGCACCTCCCTGTGGGAAAAGGCTGAGAGAGCTGGGGCTGTTCAGCCTGGAGAAGGTTCAGAAAGAGAGGACTGAATATTAGGAAGACATTCTTTCCAGTGAGGGTGGTGAGACACTGAAACAGGCTGCCCAGAGAGGTTGTGGCTGCCCTCCTGCTGGAGGTGTTTACAGCCAGGTTGGATGGGACCTTGAGCAAACTGAGGTGGTGGGAGGTGCCCCTGCCCATGGCACAGATGATCTTCAAGGTCTCTTCCAACCCAAACCATTCTATGACTCTGCAATAAACTGACCACTCGTGTTTTGCCAGGTCTGTTAGGAGACAAGGAAGTGCAGCAGTTTGTCCTGCCAGCAGAAACTGGTTTGCACGCACACACGACCAAGCACACACACACAGAGCAGGTCTCACAGTGGTTTATGCACAGCACCACAACACAGCCCTCAGAGCAGCAAGGCCCCACAACCTTCCTTTCAGCACACAGTAGCCCTACACAAGCCAACAGGATCCCCTCTGTCCTTTACTTCTATACGTGGGCAGATGACCCAAGGGATTCTGTGTGCATTGGCACTAAAAGTCCTAACTGAGCTCTCATGAGGCTGTGGTGGAAATGCCAAGGAAATTTTTGTTGTTATGCAAAACAATTCAGTGCATTTAGAAACCACTTAGCATGAGCAAGTGCTCTTTAGAATTGTGGGGAACTAACCCAAGTAAGCCTTACAGACATCTTTTAAATGCATAAATCCACACAACTAAGGAATCTTATGGTGTAAGAGACCATTGTGTATCTGAAAGATGCTGAGAGCTTCTACAGTAATCACGGAGGGGGGGGGCGGGAAACAGGCACCTATACTTCACCTGAAATGTGCTACCAAGGAAAACTAATCTCTGCTCTGACTAGCACAAGTTGGAACACAATCTTCTGCTCTTTCTGTGAAAAAGGAATCACAGAGTGGTAGGGGTTGGAAGGGATCTCTGGAAGTCAAGCCCAACCGCAGCAAGTTCACCTAGAGAAGGTCACATGCAAACAAGTCCACACAGGTTTGAAATGTCTCCAGCAATGGAGACTCCACTACCTCTCTGGGCAGCCTATTTCAGTGCTCCATCACCCTCCAGGTGGTTCCTAGAATCCCCTGAGCTCTCCACAGTCCAGCAGGTTTTCAAAGAGCAGTGGCAAGACGGAAGCACAGAGCCTGTTTCTCAGAAGTGCCAGTGCCAGCTGCGTCTCACAAGATGCACCTTTCATGATCACTGCCGCCACAGCACTGTGCATGCACAAACTTTACAACACATCTGAAGATGTGCCACCAAGTTACACATGAAACACACCCATAAACACTACAAAACCCTGAATCCCACTGCAGTAATGGGCTCCTACGTGCCCATGATGGCATTTTCCCTAATTCCTCACTCTTATCACCAACACCACACAGTATCAGGCACAGACCACGTGCACGACATTAAAAGTTGTTTATAAACATTTTTATCTCTCAGACTTGCTTCAGTACAAAAATTCTATTTGCTACCACATAAAAGGCTCCTAATGGAACAGGACTTCCATGTGGTAACAGCACAAGACAATATTTATTGTCAGTATGTAAATAGCTGCATCACAGCTTTCTTCATCTGCCAGAGAAAATCACTCATAAAGAGTCAGTCTGTGCTGGGAGCAGACTTCCATCTCTCTAAGAGAAATATTCTTAAAGCTATATATGGCCAGAAATAAAAATGAAGCACAGGAATAGTGGCATTTGGCTCCTTGATTCAATGTTCAGTCAACATTTAAGGTTTGTGATGCAACAAACAATAAAGGAGACTGTTTTAGGAATCATAGAACCAGTCAGGGTTGGAAGGGACCACAAGGATTGTCCAGTTCCAACCTCCTCCCTGCCATGGGCAGGGACACCCTACCCTAGAGCAGGCTGCTCAGAGCCTCGTCCAGCCTGGCCTTAAACACCTCCAGAGATGAGACCTCAACCCCCCACACACATTGGGTGATTCTGTGCTCCACAACCTCCCTGGGCAACCTGTGCCAGTGTCTCACCACCCTCACTGGAAAGAACTTCCTCCTAACATCCAGTTTAAAGCTCCCCTCTGCCATGACATGGAGAACAGCACTGCAGATCTGCTGTCTGGAGCCAGTGGTGTTTTGGGAGGGCTTACCTTTGGCAGAGGCAGGTGCCTGAAACTCCAGCTGAGAGGAACAGAGTTCCAGCAGCCTGCCCCACCGCCCGTGCTGGCCGCACACAAGAACTTGGATCACGCAGACCTGAGACAGGATATGGCCACATAAAGGCTTGCCAGAAAGAGAGGCCAGGAGAGGTTTCATAAGGACACAGTCACAAGAGGCTCCTCAGCTCCAGCAAGTCTCAGTTGGAAGGGAACAAACTGTAAAAGGTAGGCGAGTTGGCCAATGCTGGGCAGAATTTCGTCGAAAGCAAAAGCCTGTCCCTGGCACAAGTCACCTGCCTGTGCTAGGCTGTAAGTTCCTGCTCCTCCACATGGAAACAGGAGGTCTCCACAATGTTTTTAGACACCAAAAGCCAGCTAGGTTTTCTCCTGAGCTGTTCCCTTAGAGAACACTTTCAATCAAAACCATATGGTCTGAGGCAGGTGCCCATCACAGAGGGGAAGGGAGATGAATTCATCGTACGACACTGAAGCCAGCATCTTACAGTGAGAGCTGCCTAGCCAGCACATTAATGAATTTTTACACTTCATTTAGGCACATCTAAGTGAATTAACTGACAGATGACTATTTTGGGGTCGAGTAGTAACTTTTCACTATGTTCTGATCACTTGTGTAAGCACTGCTACAGCCAGGATTGCAGCACAAAAATAGCCGCAACGAAGAATTTCTGGTGCGTCTCGCACCTTAAACAGGTTTCACTCTGGATACCACTTAAACTTTGACTTAAAAAAATTAACCAACTATTGCTTGGGAACTGCCAGCTCAGTTATTTAATTAGGTTTTGCAAAGTACAGTAAACATATGGAATGAGCAAAAAAAAGAGCTGGTGACTCAACATGCTGAATTTCCAAAGGCAGCAGCGTGGATATTTCCAAGCCGTAGCCTTGAGAGGTTGAACCAAACCAATTACTCCAATGAATGTTTTACTTGGCTTGATGGATTCATTAGACTTCTAGGTGTAAGCTAAACCATCCCATGGATACATAAATATAACAACAACAAAATCTGCATGATGCTTTTTACATTTACCCACATTAAGTGACAAAGAGACAATTTTCTCTGCCACATTTTTCCCCCACCTTTCAGTTTTCCTTCCTAAAGAAATCCATCCAGCATTATCCTATTTTTCCTTCAAAGCCTACTTCTGACTTCATGATAATTATTTGCTGGGCTCTTTCCTCCCCTAGAAAGTACTTGGTGGAGTTTGCTAAGTTTGCACATTGGTGGGCAACTCATCACAAAGACTCATCATCATTTATGGAGGAAAATAAAAGGCAAGCCAAGTATTTGTCACATAAATTTTACTCAGGAAGTCAGAAAAGCCAGGATCCAAGGTTGGCACTCGGCATGGAAACATCTATCTTCATTTTATGGAGCACTGGGATGTTGCTTGGATTGAGCCTGTTTTCAATTTGAAGACAGCAGTTACCTCCACAGAACCTACACGCTGGCAGTAGCTTCACTGGAGACCTGGCAGCAATGAAAGCTCCAGTCCATCACTGCCGTCTTGGAGAACCAGAGGAGGTTGCATCTGACAGTTAAGCTGTCAGGGAGGTGTCTTTCATCCTACCACTGAAAGATGAAGTAAAGAAGAATCTAAAGTGAAGCCTGCAGGAGTTTACTACCTTGAGCACTTGCACTTTGGCCACACAATCAGACATAGAAGAACACAGAATTATTCTGTTGGTTCCTTAAGAAGACAGAAATCCCAGATTCAAGCAGTGGGCATTTTAAAGACTTTGCATCACTCTGAAACATTTCCTGCCACATATTACTCCAAACAGCTCCATCCCAACTTCGATCTTCCAGTTCTCCTCAAGTTTCTTCCTTTTTTCCTTTCAGTGCAATGATTTCTTTCACTTCCTTCAGCAACCACCTCAAAACCTTACAAATATCCTTCACATTCTCTTGTCTTTCCACTCTACTTATTTTCCCTTTCATTGCCTTCCCTCATACTGCATCTCTGCTGCAGGATGGAACTGCCTATTTCAGAAGGCAACAACACAGCTGTCACCATAACTGAGACCTTTGCAAGACCAAAAACAGCACCTCCTAACCACCACTTCCTGACCTGTAGTTGACCAGCTAGATGGCCACAAAGCTGGTGGGGCACAGAACAGGACCACACTGCTTGTCACCAATAGCAAGAGTGAGAAATAGTCTTAAACAGTGCACCCAAGGCAATGGATTCCATGCAGTGCCTGTCTGACTTGCATCAAATCAGTGAAGGCATTTGAGGAGAAATGGAAGGTTGACTTTGGGATAGAGATGTGTTGGAGTGGTTTGTGATGGGTAGGAGTCAAAGAGTGTAAAATGTATTCCAGAAAAAGCAGCCCCAGTTTCCAAACAGCCAAGTGAGAAATACAACAAGTGATAATGGCCAGGTTTAAAGAGAGGGAGTAATTAAAACCGATGGAGGATGCTGAAGTCCTAAGAGAAGGTGTAAGAGTAGCAAAAGTCAATTGCTCACAAGGACACTGGAGATTAAAACTACACTGGAACAAGTCACAGAAGGGCTCCATAAGTGGAGTTAGAATTTTGGTACTCAATGTGGTGGGAGATCAAAGAACTAACCAGGTCAGAAAAGACGTCTGAGATCAAGTCCAAAAGAGGGATCCTGAGAGCATCACTTAGGTCAGAAAGCTGACAAGTACAGATTTTCCTCTGTGGAAGAGAAAGAGAAGCTGGCAACGTAACAACTGTACTTCCAGTACCTGCAGGTTATTAATCTTCATCACCACTGCCAACACTTCCTTCTCCTTTGCTATGTAGTCTCATTTTCTCCATGACCACCTTATTGCATTGGGTGAAATAATCTAACTCGGGTATCTAAGAGACCAGCCTGGGAAAAATCTACCTGCAAGTCTTCCACTAGAGGACAGGTGTAATTTTTCAACAATGCCATGCTGCAAAGAGCACAAAAGCTGAAGCATGAAGTGCAACATTCCTCCCTTTGAAGGAAAAACTCTGTCAGACTTGCTCACTTCTGTAATTAAGAGTGTTATTTCCAGTTCTGAGCAGCAAGAACAGCTCTCAGGTGTTCTTTGATCTTGCGTGATGACAATGAAAACCCATCAAGGTCCATTGTTGTTTTACTCTTCAAAGACTATTTTCTGCTCTCTTACAGAAGGTGTTTATGTTGAGCTGCAAGATGCAACTAGAAAGCCAGCCAAGGTGCAACTGTTGGAACATGAAGCGGTTCCTCACAGGAGCTAATGCATCCAGGCACTTGTTCCAGACCTGCCCTGCTGCCAGCCAGCTCACTGGGAGCTCAGACTGCAAACCTTCGAGACTTCAAGTCTCCAGTCCACACCCATAATCCAGAGCTTCAGAGCACCTCAGAGTACTGCCTTCAGTTTTGGGCTCCTCAGTCCAAGAGGGACAGGGATCTGCTGGAGAGAGTCCAGCAGAGGGCTACGAGGATGATGAGGGGACTGGAGCACTGCCTGATGAGGAGAGGCTGAGGGACCTGGGGCTGTTTAATCTGGAAAAAAGAAGACTGAGAGGGGATTTAATGTTTATAAACACCTGAGGGCTGGGGGTCAGAAGTGGGGGACAGGCTCTGCTCACTGCTCCCTGGGATAGGACAAGGAGCAATGGATGGAAGCTGCAGCACAGGAGGTTCCAGCTCAACACAAGGGGAAACTTCTTCACTGTAAGGGTCCCAGAGCACTGGCACAGGCTGCCCAGAGAGGTTGTGAAGTCTCCTTCTGTGGAGCCTTTCCAGGCCTGTCTGGATGTGTTCCTGTGTGCCCTGAGCTAGATTGTATGGTCCTGCTGTGGCGGGGGGCTGGACTGGATGATCTCTTTGGGCCCCTTCCAACCCCTGACATCCTGTGAGCCTGTGACCTCTGACACCTTACTACTTTACACAGGAATTGAAGAGATTCAGCACAACGAACCAGCTCTGAATGCAGCAGCTCTGGTTACCATTTCAAGGCTAAGAAGTTTGCAGGCAGCCTACTGAACTTGCAAGCCTTTCTAGTTAAATAGATTTTAATCTTCCAAAGACTGTTAGTTTAATGACTAGAAATTGTGTCCATATTAAAGCAGCAACTGTGACTTGCCATACCAGAACCCAGACTCGTGGGCTTCTTACAAGAAACCAGAAGCAATTTCCTGGCACAGACCCAGGAAGGGAGGCTTAATTATTTAATAGAGCAAGCCAAAAGCCTTTTTATGAGAGCGCCTTTAGGACTCTCATTCCATATAATGCTCCCAAGGAAGAGCACACTTGCAGCTTGCAGACCTAGCAGTTAAAAGTCTGTGAGGCTGATAAGATCCCAGACCCTTCTCACAGAACTGTTTATGGCTTTTACCCAACCCTCTAATGCCAAATGAGGACATAAATCCTGTAACCAGGGCTCTAAAAAAATCAATATAAAAGAGGGCAGATGACTGCCCTCCATTTGTGCCTAGATATCCCCTCACTGCTTGTTCTCCATCCTCTTCCTTCTATTTGATCAGAACCTCCTCTCTCTGCACAGTGGTCCAGCTAAAGTGACAGATCAAAACTATCAGAGGAGCTAGGGAGTGCTCTGAAGAAGATGGGAATCATAGAATCAGTCAGAGTTGGAAGAGACCACAAGGATGATTCAGTTCCAGCCCCCCTGCCATAGGCAGGGACACCTCACACTAGAACAGGCTGCCCAGAGCCTCACCCAGCCTGGCCTTAAACACCTCCAGGGATCAGGCTTCCACCACCTCCCTGGGTAACCCATTCCAGGGTCTCAACACCCTCATGCTGAAGAACTTCTTCCTAACATCCAGTCTGAATCTCCCCACCTCCAGCTTTGTTCCATTCCCCCCAGTCCTATCACTACCTGACAGCCTAAAAAGTCCCTCCTCAGCTTTCTTGTAGCCCCCTTAAGATACTGAAAGGACACAATAAGGTCATCTCGGAGCCTTCTCCTCTCCAGACTGAACAGCCCCAACTCCCTCAGACTCTCCTCATATCAGAGCAGCTCCAGTCCTCTGCTCATCCTCATGGCCCTTCTCTGGACACCTTCCAGCACATCCATAGCCTGCTTGTAATAGCAGCTCCAGTACTGCATGCAGTACTCCAAGTGGGGTTCCACCAGTGTGGACCAGAGGGAGAGGATCAATTCCCACACCCTGCCACCCACACTTCTCTTGCTGCAGTCCAGGATCTGGCTCCTGGGGACAGCACCTACTGCTCTGCCTTCTCAAACCTCCCTTGGGTAATATAGCAGGCATTTTCTTCACCTTCCTTTCCTAGGCCTGGAGAAAAAAAAACATTGCCCAATTTTTCCACAGCCCAAGTCTGCTTGGCCTCACAGAAGTCACCACTTTAATACTGCTGCTGTCCATAACCAGAATGTCTTCAGGTGGCCATCTTCCTGAAGTGCTGACTGCTCAGAGGATCAATCTCAATTTAGATGGAGCCTTTTGTCCCAGCTGCAAATCCCCAGCACAGGTTTCTGAAAGTAGAGGCATCAGGATCTTCACTTGTACACAAAACAAAAAGACAAGCACACAACAACCTGTGTCTCCATGGCACTGTAATTAAACACTGCTGATACACACCATTTTAGAGGGCATTTATTACTCTGGCAATATTTTGTATCAGCATTAAGACTAGGAATAAAGCAGGTTATAGGTCTGCACCTAGTCTTGACTGAACTCAAATATATTTGGTGTATGCCTCATCTTTTCTAATCCTGTACCCTGTGAAGGTCAGCACATTTTGGACCTCATTGGTTTCCCATCACATTAAGCAGATGATGCTTCAGTGATGAGTCTCAAAGACGCAAACATATCAGAGGCTGAAAGGGAAATCAGTAATCCCATAACAACATAACCTTAAGAGCCTAACAGCAATCCTTTTGTGTCCCTACAGAAATTAGTTGCAAACATGGGAAATTAAGGTCAAAAGGTGGGCACTCAAAATTAAGTGAAGTCAGACCCAGTTTTCAGCCTGTCTCAAACGTGCCTCCTGCACACTCCACAAAAAACGTAGCCTCTAAGAGATCTGAACAAGAAAGTTTCTCGATGCTCCCCAAAATTCTGCCCTAGGATCTAAAGCAGCAGCTACTCCAAAAGCTAACTGGCAAATAAAATAGCCACTGATGTTTTCAAAGCAAATTCCAAGAGTCTGTAGTCAAAACATAAGCAGCACAACCACAGTAAAGGGGCTGCTGGAGAAGGGGATCAGCAGCAGCTTTCCAAGCTGCAGAAGTGTTGGACAGTGGCTTCACTGCACACAGTAAGCAATGTCTTACAAGAGAAGTTGCACAACTATGAAAAAGCACTGCACAGCTTACAAGCCTCTCTTCTGCAGGCTGAACAACCCCAGCTCCCTCAGCCTGTTCTCACAGCAGAGCTGCTCCAGACCCCTGACATTCTCATCGCCCTCCTGTGGACTCACCCCATCAGGTCCATGCCCTTCCAGTGTTGAAGGCTGTTAGAACATCTCATATCCCCTAGCCCATCATATCCCTGCAGCCTTCCTGCAGCTGAATCGGACAGAACTTCAAGGTAACTTCCTCAAGCACATAAAAAGACAAGAGGTAAAAAGCACCAAGCTGAACTAACTAGGGGTATGCAAGATGGTCTGGAGATGACAGCCTAAAGGCTGTAGAAGCTGCTGCTGTTGAAAGAGATGCATGCCTGGTACTCAGCAAGTTCACTAGGTCAAGCCTCCAGAAGAACAAAAAGGAAATGAAGCAAGTGGTGTCCAAAAGGAAAGGGCAACAAAACCTACCCCTAACAGGTATTAATAGGTAGGGAACTCCAGAAAACAAAAGCTCACCTCCAGGTGGTGGTACCTATTCACTGACCTCAGCCTCCAAAGCCAAACCTTGTGAGGAAAACAGTGAAACTGTTGCTGCTGTATAGATCATTTGCATCTCACTATTACAGATCTCAGGGGAACTTACCTGGAACCACTTTAAACCCAAAATTATCCAGGCAAGATCCTTCCCAGCAGCCATACAAGCAGCAGCTCGTACTTGCCAACTGTATTTTTTTGCCATGTGGACATAACTTTACAGATAAATAGATTTAATTTACATAGTCTTCAAGGCAGCCAGATGGAAAAAGAGCATTGATTTCTTGTCTGACCCCCCTGCAATTCAGCACTTCAATCTAGTGAGCTAAAAAGGCAGAGAGCTGAACCAGTGCTTAAATACCGCAGGCTGCAGCACACAGCATTTCCCCAATGGAGGAGGGAAGCAGTTAAGGTTGGAGTCGTGTCTTGGCAAAGACCAACCAGCAAAATAAAGTGGTCACTAGCAGGCACACCTCCACCAGAGCAGACTCCACAGCAAGTAGACACCTCCCCTTGCAAATGGCATCACCTCCAAGAGAAAAGTGCAGCCTGTTGGCAGGTGGGGTTAAGTGCTTTGTGTTTGAAGGTACTGCGAAAGAAGACAGAGGGCTTACCCTCCACATGCCCTAACCAGCAGAAGAAAGCCTGTGGAGGGCCTGCAGAGGCTGTACTCATGAGAACCTTTGGGAACACATCCCACATTGTTTTGGGCTTTTGTTTTCCCAAACATTAATGAAACTCACTGTAGCTTACAGCAGAGAAAATGAAGATAGAAACGAGGATAAGAAGATAGAACAAAGCTAAATATAGGTGTAGTTACCTGATGCTTTAGATAACTGGTGAGTCATTGGAGCACTTGCACTAGAATTAAGGTGTTTGAAAATTAAAGGCTGCTTTATGAAAGAATGCAGGACTCCATTACATGCACATCCAGGCTACATCTCCAAGGATCCTTTTTCATTCCCTCCTTCCCCCAGACTGCCTGTGTTTTCTGTTGCAAGCTGGATCCATTTTGTTCTTTATACAACCATCTTTAACGAAAAGCAGTTCCATCCATTGAAAGAGACTCAAAAACATTAAGCTAAGGAGATGTGAAGCTCTCATCAGTCAGGACTACATAAACAACTTCTGCTTCCCTCAGTGCTGAAGTTTAAAACGTTGGCTGTGCCTAAAATAGGTGAGGGAGTGCAGTAACTTGGCAGAACCATAAGCAATCGTTCAAGAAAATGTGATCTAATACTTGTAATTTAAAATTATCTTGCAATCTGACTTGCAAAGCAAAGAAAACAAAGATATCATTCAGGTGAGTCAACATTTTCATTACAGGCTGCCTATCAACAGCAAGAACTCAAGTGAATGAGCAGTGCAGAAGAACATGTTCTTGTAGGAATAAGCTATCAAGATGTAACTTGAAACAGGCACCAAGTAAGCGTGGAATATATAGGTTTATTCATCTCCTTGAACCTGTTCTTATTAGTAGAACACAGGAAGAAGACAAAGAGAAGGCTCTACAGAAGGCAAAACCCTACTGAAATAATCTGCAGGTAACAGAAAACTTCATTTAGAATTCATGTGAATGCATCCAGCTTGGGTGTCAGAATGATTACATTTTAATGCCAAGCAATTCTGGCTAGAGATAACTTAAATCACACTGAAACAACTGACTAACTCCTAGCTGAGGTCATGTATCTCAGTCTTGCTTTGCTTACACAGTCCACCACAGAGCACTTCTGACCAAATGCTGTTGATGTGACACAGGAGAAAATTCTTCCCTGCTCTGCAAGCTTACAGCAGCTAACCTAATGTAAAGCACAAATGGTGCCTGCGACGGGCGGCAGCAATCAGAAAGACTAAGTGAACCCTGGGTTGTTTGGGGGCTCTAACAATACTCAACAGATCTATGTCAAATATGTCTCTTTCTGCAAGAGAAAGGACACCCATGACCTTCCTGGGCCACTTGTTCCAGTGTCTCACCATAAAGAAGATCACATTCTGTGATTCTGTGGTCCACAACCTGCTCCAGTTTCTCTCCACCCTCACTGCAAAGAATTTCTTCCTAATCTCCAGTCTAAATCTGCTCTCCTCAAGGTTCAATCCATTCCCTCTCATCCTATCACTACAACTCCTGTAAAAAGTCCTTTCCCAGGTTTCTGGTAGGCCCCCTTCAGGTGCTGGAAGTCTGCTCTAAGGTCTCCCTTGCCTTATTCCAGGCTGAACAGCTCAAACTCTTTTGGTATGTCCCCATAAGGGACATTCTCCAGCTTTCTGATCATCCTTACGGCCTCCTCTGGACCCACTCCAGCAGCCCCATGTCCCTCTTATGCCAGGGGGCACCATAACAAGAGGCAGTGCTGCAGGTGAGGTCTCAGCAGAGCAGAGGGACAGACTCCCCTCCCTGTCTTGCTGCTCTCACTGCTTTAATGCAGCCAGCACACAGCTGCCTGCTGGGCTGCCAGCGACCAGTGCCAGCTCATGTTGAGTTTTTCATCAACTGACACCCCCAAGTCCTTCCCCTCACAGAGTGCTCTCAAGCCACTCCTGGCCCAGCCTACATTTGTGCTTGGAGTGACCTGATCCAGGTGTAGCAACCTGCACTTGGCCTTAACCATCCTGAAAGTCTTGGCACAGACAAATCAGGGAAGGCTGATTTAGGTTACAGATTGTGCATTTATCTAGTATAATAGACTTAAGTATAGATACTGAAGAACCCCATTATTAAGAAGCTTCTTGATTGTTGGGTAAAGAGCTCTTCTCATGCCCTGGTGCCATAGCAGGGCTCAGGGACAATGGTGAAAAAATAAGAGCAGCTATGAATGAGTTCACTGAAAGATTTGTACCCTTGGGATCTCAATAAATCAGAAAGCCCAGACACATAGTTCCTTGGGGAAAATCCAACAGGGATTCTTTCCATTCAACAAACAGGCCTGAGCAGAATTTGATCACAAAGCAGGTAACTCTGGATCAGCTACCATGATAACCACTATGGTATGAGCTACCCTTTGGAAGGATAAGGGCTAGCTTGAAAAGCTGCATTTAGTGGAATGATGCAGCTTCTGGTAAGCTAGAAGACAGCCCCAGAACTGGCAACCACAGAGGAAGAGCTTCAGTAGGACTAAAATTCTCCACAGGAAGTCAAGCATCAGGGATTGTAAGGGACCTTGAATGACCATTTAAGTCCAAGCCCCCTGCCAAGGCAGGATCACCTAGAGTAAACCACAAAGGAACATATCCAGGTGGGTTCTGAATGCCTCCAGAGAAGGAGACTTAAGTCCACTGAAGGCTTACCACATTGCATGTAAAGAGAGCTGCTTCCATCCACTGAGAGGTCTTTCCAGTGCAGAAAACACACAGCCCCTCCTGCTAAACAGCTCAATGCCTCCCACTGCTGCTGCTGAACATCCACAGGAGGCATTTAATGATCCAAATCAGCAGTCGACTGATTCCTGTGACCTACTGACCCCATTCCATACCTCAAGTCCCTCATGCAACCGTATTGGGCAGACGCAAAAGGAAGGTTTATTCCACTTTAGTTCTGCAAACTTTCCTCCTCAGAGAGGACTCCCCAAAAACGTGTCAGAAACTAGATTCACTGCAGGAGTTAAATTTCCTTACAACAGAGAGACAACTCAATGTGATCAGAACAGAGAAAGTCTCTGCACTGTATTGCATGTTTTAGAAACATCCTTCTTCATAGCAATTAAGTTACTTTTCCTTTTTTTAGTTGTTTTTTTTCCTTTTTCAGTTTGTAATATTTTGGAAAATTAGACTAAGTTCAGAATTTAATTGTTGGTAGCTTTTATGGCTCATTCAGGGAAGTAATAAAACCACATAGCTGGTAATCTGGCAGGGTATCGGCAACTCATGCAGCTGAAAATGTCCTTGTCTCTGAAGATGTACTCACTGAAGAGAAGAGGAACCCCTAGCTTGTTTAATTAGGATGAGGAGGGGGTGGAAGATCTGTGCATCTCTACAACTTTGCAATTGTCACAGCTGAAAGAAAAGCTTCCAAAGGAACTAAGCTTGCAACTGATTCTGAGTCATTTCTGCATATCAACACTGACAAAGAGATGGGAGCTTATTAAGCTGCTGCTGGGCGTTTTGTTGGGTTTGCTGTGTGGTTTTTGGTTAAGAGTTTAACTATAAAATGAAAAGCAACCAAGACAAAAAGTAGAGGCAATCCACACATCTCTGTCTCTCAAGCCTTCTTGTTTAGAGAAACTGACTGTAGAAATTGTTTGACACGAGACACTGACCGCAGAATTGTTTGACATGAGACACCTCAGAGAGCCTCATCTCCCTCCACTGCCCTATGCCCACTCATTGTCCAAGCCTACTTCTGCAGCTCCAACAGTGCATCTGCAATTCATGTTCACAGAATTAACCAGGTTAGAAAACACCTCTAAGATCATCCAGACCAATCCATCACCTAATCCTTCTAATTAACTAAACCATGGCACTAAGTGCCTCATCCAGCCTCCTCTTAAACACCTCCAGGGATGGGGACTCCACCACCTCCCCGGGTAGCCCATTCCAATGCCAATCACTGTGCTCAGGGCAGACCTCATGCCATCTACAACTACCTGAAGGGAGGCTGTAGCCAGGTGGGGTTGGTGTCTTCTGCCAGGCAAGCAGCAACAGAACAAGGGGACACAGTCTCAAGTTGTGCCAGGGGAGGTCTAGGCTGGATGTTAGGAGGAAGTTGTTGGCAGAGAGAGTGATTGGCATTGGAATGGGCTGCCCAGGGAGGTGGTGGAGTCGCCGTGCCTGGAGGTGTTCAAGCAACGACTGGCTGGGGCACTTAGTGCCATGGTCTGGTTGACTGGCTAGGGCTGGGTGCTAGGTTGGACTGGATGAGCTTAGAGGTCTCTTCCAACCTGGTTGATTCTATCCCATGCTGCAGCACAGCGCAAGAGGAGCTGATGCCAGCAGAGGGAGGCAGCTGCTCTCCAGGACATGCATCTTCCCATTCCCTGATGCACAGTAGGAAGCCAACTGAGTTTGTTTTTGTGGAAGTGAACTCACCCCTCGGTCATTGTGTAAATGTGGCTTTAAATCAAGCTGTAATTAGATTTTGCTGTATTTAACAAAACCCCTCCTGTTGTGCCTCTTTTCCAACTCCAGACAGGAAATAAAATGTATTTGTGAAAGAAAAAAAAAAACAAAAAGGAAAAAGTTTATGCCTTTTCTCAGAGCATGTCCTGGCACAAGCCAAAGCAAGCACACAACAATAAACCTTAGGGGACACCATCTTCACTTACATAGCACCACAAAGATCTCTCAGCTGGCTTACTGCTGACCATCACCACACTTTTATCAATCTTCTGCTTCACCACATTAACCCTGTTACAAGATACTCACAGTCCAACACTTGGAGTCTAAGCTGTTCTTCAGAAATTTAATTTACTTGGCAGAAAAACACAAGTGGAAATCTTCTGCTGAAGACTTGGGCAAACTAAGACTGCCACGTATTCATTTCAGGACAGAGCTTTTTCCTTCCCTCTTGTTTCAGCTAACACGGTTGAAGCATTCCAGTTTTTAGCCAAATAGCTTTATTTTCCTCACAGTCTTTATACAGGCTGGTACCCTTAAAATAAAACTCTGTGTGTTTTACCCAAATCCACTTAAATACATGTGGCAAGGGGTGGCTTATTCTGTTGGAGTTCTGTATGGACTAACCTGCCTGCTGCCACAGCACTTTAGATCCCTGTATGAGAAACTACACAGCAAATGGAGGGGAGTCCATTCAGAATAATAAACAGTTCTGACTGTACTTCATAGAATGGCTTAGGTTGGAAGGGACCTTAGACACCATCTACTCCCACCTCCTTGCCATGGGCAAGGACTGTGTCCTGTTCTGGGCTCCTCAATTCAAAGAGAGATGTTGAGGTACTGGAACATGTCCAGAGACGGGTGATGAAGTTGGTGAGAGGCCTGGAACACAAACCCTATGAGGAGAGGCTGAGGGAGCTGGGGGTGTGCAGCCTGCAGAAGAGGAGGCTCAGGGCAGACCTCATTGGTCTCTACAACTACCTGATGGGAGGTTGTAGCCAGGTGGGGTTGGGCTCTTCTCCCACACAACCGAACAATGGGACATGGTCTCAAGTTGTGTCAGGGGAGGTCTAGGCTGGATGTTAGGAGGAAGTTGTTGTCAGAGAGAGTGATTGGCATTGGAATGGGCTGCCCAGGGAGGTGGTGGAGTCACCGTCCCTGAACGTGTTGAATCAAAGCCTGGCTGGGGCACTTAGTGCCATGGTCTGGTTGATTGGCTAGGACTGGGTGCTAGGTTGGACTGGATGAGCTTGGAGGTCTCTTCCAACCTGCTTGATTCTATGAAACACCTCAGCATCCAACATTCAAAATAAGCTCAAGTATCACTGTTATAGTTGAATAATTTATAGCTGGACCCTGACTTCTATGAAACCTCTCAACCAGATCTGGCTGCTCATCCAGCCTGACCTTGAACGCATCCAAGGAAGGAGCATCCACAACCTTCCCAGGTAACCAGTTCCAGATTCTCTCCACCCTTGCACTGAAGCAATTTTTCCTAAGATCTGGTCTAAACCCACATTCTCTCAGCTACAAATCCTCAAAGCTTACCAAGAGCTTCATTTTATGGTGGGGGATACAATGGTAAACCTGTGCAAGGAAGTCAAGGCGACATGCCCAAAGCCACATGGCAAATTAAGAACAAAGAGCTTCTCCTCTTAATCTAGATCTTCTTCCCAGTAAGTCAAAGCCTACTGATACCTCTCTGGTCTTTGAAAAGTTTGAGATTCTTTAGAAGAAAGGAAAAGAAACCAATTAGCAATGAATTGCTTGCATGCATGCAATTGTTCCTTAACATTTAACTTATTTACAGAAGTTACTCACTTTTAGGAGGCTCTGCTCTGCCTTCCAAAACAAACTTATTTCAACAACATACAGCCTAATACCCTAATTCTCCTCAAATCTTCTAATTATGCTGTGAGCTTAAAAGAAACCTAAGGGTGCTTTAGATGACTCGAAAGATAACCTCCTTCTGAAGTTGGTTTGCAGTTTAATCTGCAAATGGAAAAGAGAGGAAGGTAAAAACAAATACTGGGGAGTAGATTATCCTGTCACACATAGGAGAATTCTTACATGGATTTTGAAACAGACAATATTATCTCTGATCCAAAATAAAATAATCTTATTCTGTGCACAGGGTTCCTGCTTCTGCAACTGTAAATCACCTGAAAAAAGGCTCACAGGTATTTGTAGGTTGCATGGGGTTGGAACAGTCTCTCACAAAGGCATTCGGTACCCTGAGCCCCTCACAAAGGCATTCGGTACCCTGAGCCCCTCACAAAGGCATTCGGTACCCTGAGCCTCTCACAAAGGCATTCGGTACCCTGAGCCCCTCACAAAGGCATTCGGTACCCTGAGCCTCTCACAAAGGCATTCGGTACCCTGAGCCCCTCACAAAGGCATTCGGTACCCTCAGTCCCTCACAAAGGCATTCGGTACCCTGAGCCCCTCACAAAGGCACTCGCTACCCTCAGCCCCTCACAAAGGCACTCGCTACTCTCAGCCCCTCACAAAGGCACTCGCTACCCTCAGCCCCTCACAAAGGCACTCGCTACCCTCAGCCCCTCACAAAGGCACTCGCTACCCTCAGCCCCTCACAAAGGCACTCAGTACCCTCAGCCCCTCAGGTATTTGGTACCCTAATTCTCACTCCATTTCTACTGGTGTGAAAAGAATTATAGAACAGTTTAGGTTGGAAGGGACCTTAAAGCTCAGCCAGTTCCAACCCCCCACCATAGGCAGAGACACCTCTCACCAGAACAGGTCGCTCAAGGCCTCATCCAAAAAAAAAAAAAAAAAGTAATAAAAATTAAAATAATAGCTAAAAATGTAAAATGTAATGAAAGAAGCAATAGAACAAAACATCCTGCGTAAATGAAAGCTAAGTTTGCTATAACCAGAGAGACTCTAGGTACACTTATTTTCGCTCACCTCCTTTGACCCAGAGGAAAACAACAGGTTTGGGTTTTTATTCCTGGCAGACTGGAAACTGGCACAGTACAGTGCCATGATCCACAACTGTGTGGAACAGATTGAGTAGCATCTGGGGCAGAAATCCCACAAAGCATGTAGCCACTGGTGCTGTGCCATCGCTGGGAAGTTTCTACACTGACTCCTCAAGTGGAAGTATACAATAGAATTAGCCTTATCTTATTTAAGTTTCTTCACAGCAAGACTGCAGCCCGACAGGGTTCTGCTTCCAGCACGACTCAAACTCCAAGTAAGAATCATTCTTAAAATAAAGTAGCAATAGCTATGTTTGGCAGAGCTGGAACCATGGGGACAACACAAACTGCCAAAACAGTTTGTTCAGGTTTAGCTCAGGAGGAAAAACTGAATTTCAGACCGGACAAAAATAAGGCACAGACCAGACAAAATAAGGTAAAGAAGCTTCCAGACTACCATTTTTAGGTCATGGCCTCTGTTTTTTCCTGCTTTCCAATTCATACATAGGAACATCAGATCTTAAAGTAGGAACATATATGCATAGGAACATCAGATTCTAAAGTAGGAACATACATGCATAGGAACATCCATGCACAGGAACATCAGATCCTAAAGTAGGAATATACATGCATAGGAACATCAGATCCTAAAGTAGGAACATACATACACAGGAACATCAGATTCTAAAGTAGGAACATAAATGCACAGGAACATCAGATCCTAAAGTAGGAACATCCATGCACAGGAACATCAGATCCTAAAGTAGGAACATACATGCATAGGAACATCAGATCCTAAAGTAGGAACATACATACACAGGAACATCAGATTCTAAAGTAGGAACATAAATGCACAGGAACATCAGATCCTAAAGTAGGAACATACATGCATAGGAACATCAGATCCTAAAGTAGGAACATCCATGCACAGGAACATCAGATTCTAAAGTAGGAACATAAATGCACAGGAACATCAGATCCTAAAGTAGGAACACACATGCACAGGAACATCAGATCCTAAAGTAGGAACATACATACACAGGAACATCAGGTCCTAAAGTAGGAACATACATCCATAAGAACATCAGATCCTAAAGTAGGAACATACATGCACAGGAACCTACACGCACAGGAACATATATGCACAGGAACATCAGGTCCTAAAGTAGGAGCATACATGCACAGGGACACCAGATCCTAAAGTAGAAACATACATCCATAAGAACATCAGATCCTGAAGTAGGAACATACATCCATAGGAACCTACATGCACAGGAACATCAGATCCTGAAGTTGGAACATACATGCATAGGAACATCAGATTGTAAAGCAGCTTCCACTGAGGCATTTTTGAGTCCGATTATGCTCTACATTCTAATTAGTGCCTTTCTTCTCATCACTCACACACTGTTTTGCCAGTCTGAGTATGTTATTTCTATTTCTTTCTGAGAAGCTATTTTTTTTAATCCCTTCAAAGTAGCAGCATCCTGAGGACAGCTATCCCATGCTCCATGAACCTCAGTTTAAATGTTATAAACATTTCTCCTTAGCGTCTTCATTACAGTATTTACACAGGACTACAGTGCCAGTGCTGCAAGCATGCAATGCAAATATGCTGTAATAAATGTAAGCTTTATTCAAAGTGTAGCTTTAAAAGTCTTTATGGCATCCTCCAGCCTGGATTGTCAGTGCCAGCAGCAGAGAGAAAAAGGCAAACTTAGTGACACAGCCTTTAAAAAAAACAAATAAATGGTTCTGTATTTTAAGAACTTCTCTGGACTGAGTCAAAGCAGCACTGCTGCACTTCACCTCCCCTAGCAGGAGAAAATAGAACATTTCGTGTTCAGAGCTTCTCCTACACAAGTGGAAAGTTATTCTGCTACCCTTAACACTCCTATTAAATGAAGGCCTGGGGTTTTTTTTTTTGGGCTTGACCTTTTTTGATTTGTTTTTGTGAGGGGAAAAAAAGAAGTCTCCACTGAAAGGCACACATGGCATGTACACAGAGCTGCTTTGGGAGCACTGAGAGAAAAATCCTGTAAGACAGGAAATGAAGAAGAAAACCAAATGGTTTAGAATCAGAGAATTGTCAGGGCTGGAAGGGAACACAAGATCATCTAGTTCCAACCACCCTGCCATGGGCAGGGACACCTCACACTAGATCAGGTTGCTCAGAGCCACATCCAGCCTGGCTTTAAACACCTCCAGGGATGGTGTTTAGGCTTCCACCACCTCCCTGTGCAACCTGTTCCAGCATCTCACCACCCTCATGGTAAAGAACTTCTTCCTAGCATCCAATCTGAATCTATCCACTCTAGTTTTGCTCCACTCCCCCTAGTCCTATGACTACGTAACATCCTAAAAAGTCCCTCACCAGCTTTCTTGTAGCTCCCTTCAGACACTCCAAGGCCACAATAAGGTCTTCTTGGAGCCTTCTCCTCTCCAGGAAGAGAAACCTGAACAATCTGAGAAAGGAGAAGACAACAAAAGGAGGAACAATCTGAGAAAGGAGAAGAAAACAAAAAGGAAGAACAATCTGAGAAAGGAGATGGGAAAAAAAGGAGGAACAATCTGAGAAAGGAGAAGGAAAAAAAAAAGGAGGAACAATCTGAGAAAGGAAAAAAATGGAGGAACAATTTGAGCAAGGAAACAATTTAAGGGAAAAAATATCCTGTGCAGACTGAGCTTGCTGTTTTACAATTCTGATCTGGTATTAATGGCAATAAAGCTGAGAAAAGCCATGAATAAAACCCAGGGCCACAATATCTCAGAGATACAGTGAAGCCTGAATAAATCAGAATCATCAGTTTTGGTTTGTGGTCCAGAAGTTTAGATCTGGAGGCAGCTGGATCAGAGTCAAGCAGCCAGCTCTCACAGCAGCACCTTCAAGCTGCACTGATTTCCAGGGAAGAAAAGGCTCTGTAAATCTGCCTGGGCAGCACTGTGTCATTCTTTTGGTTGGCTTGAAGAAGTAAATTAAATGTTTTCCATTAGTATGGTAAAGGAGCTGTACAATTTTGCTTTTCTTTCAAATGCAGGCTCAAGTTACAGAAGGCTTTAGCCAGCTCTGTGGCAAGGACTACACGGCTCACGTCTGTGAAGCCAGCAATTCATCCTTATGTGAAACCAGATGTGTGCTCTGCTCGGTTCCCAGGGCTGGGGAGGGCTTTGCAAATCTGCTGCTGTCGATTAGAAAAGATCCCACTTTTCAGTTAAATCATGGGACACACTGAAGAAACAACATGGGAAAGGGGAAGAGGGGGAGAGCAGAGGAAAACTTTCAGGGAATAAAAACCACACACGCAGAGCGGCGTAGGAGCAACACTGTAGTACAACAAAGAGCAGTGAAGCAATAAGTGTAACATTACTTGAGGTAACCAGAACTCCTTGATCAATAATTCATATCAGTTACAGCAACAGTTACAGCTGCATCAATGGAAAAAAAAGTAAGAATCTAGGATAAATATAAAACCCTTCAGAGCAATGAAGTGCCCTTCATTTCACCAGAACATTTGGCTGGCTGTTATCATGTGTTTCTGGTTAACAATACATCCCTTCAACCACGAGAGACAAGGCACAGAACAAACTGGCTGGAAGCAGTGACAACATTCAAGGCTGCAGTTCAGTCCTGGACACTGTGCATCACCAAAACCTGACAGCACCCTACACTGCTGTGCAGGAATCCTAAACATCACCCACTTAGATACATCCACCACCACACCACTTACACATAGCCACAGCCCCCGTGAGGTTATGCAGATACCGTCTGTGAAGCCTTTATTCTCTCTCCTGCAAAACTGCACTTTTTTAAGTAACACTCAGGAAGAAATAGACCTTTTTTCTGTTTGTTTTTTAGGGCATAGTTACCTCAACTCACATTGTTTCGTGTACTCCCAAGGCAAATGTAATAAAGAGAAACATCTCCCCTATGAGGAAAGGCTGAGGGAGCTGAGTCTCTTTAGTTTGGAGAAGAGGAGCCTGAGGAGTGACCTTATTCATGTTTATAAATGTGCAGGACAGTGTCAGGAGGATGGAGCCAGGCTCTGCTCAGTGATGTCCAATGACAGGACAAGGGGCAACGGGTGCAAACTGGAACAGAGGAGGTGCCATGGGAACATAAGGCAAGTTTTTTCACTATGAGGGTGGCAGAGCACTGAACAAGCTGCCCAGAGAGGTTGTGGAGTCTCCTGTAGAGACATTCAAAACCCACCTGAACGCATTCCTGTGTGACCTGCTCTAGGTGACCCTGCTCTGGTAGAAGGGTTGGACTGGATGATCTCTTGAGGTCCCTGTGATAGGCAGTCCTCATTCTCCTCCTATTGCTGTGACCACTAGAATCAAGCTCTAAGTGTGGCAGTAGAGTAGGATACATTTGCAAACACAGAGCTCCAAAGCAGCCTGTTGCCTTGTCAAAGAGCTGCTCTCTCTACTAATATTATAAGGAATTCCTTCTGGCTCTAAGCTACCCTGCACTGTGTTGTTTTTCCCCCTGCCGCAGCATTTGCTATGACAACATTTGTACCGAGTAGAAGCAGCAACATTCCTGTGTGACCTACTCTAGGTGACTCTGCTCTGGAAGGGAGGTTGGACTGGATGATCTCTTGAGGTCACTTCCAGCCCCTAACATTCTGTGATGAAGGAGATAAAAGAAAAGATCTGGATTGTGTGGTTTTACCTCCAGTTTGAAATCTCTGTATGATCATTTCTGCTCTGCTAAGGTTTCAGTACAGCATGCTCATTTGTTCAAGGTGACCTTGTTAGTGGTCTGGAGAAACACAGATGAGAATCAGTTCCAAGTGAGAAGCAGAGAGAAAGGGAATGGCATAAGAAAGCAACGAGTGAGCCTAACCATGCTTGGTGATCTTACTCCCAGGTGCATACAGCAGATCACGAGGGGAGGTTATCTAGTTCAGAGCCCTAATTCCAGTCTAAATTAGAAAGATCAATATAGGATTAACATGAAAAATCCACAACTCTTCTCAGATGAATCAAGGAATATTTAAGGAACCTTCCAAGACTGAAGTTAACACCTTGAAAAGGTTACTTTCAAAACTGCAGAAGTTGGCAGACCTTCACAAGGACCCTACTTGAATCTTGATGAAATCTGTAGCAAATGTTTCCACTACTACTCCTCACTTTTTTTTCCAGCCAATTTTCTACACAAAGTTCAATTAATCTTGTCGATACGAAGCAAAGATTCTGCAGCTGTCATCACTCCATTCCAAATCCTGGCTGCCTAACAAAGCCACAGTACACTCAAATCTCCCCAAGTGCCTGGCAGTGTAGGGCTGATAGGTTCAAAGTAGTCTCTGGGGTCACATTTCTTCTTTATTCATCAGCATTTGTCCTTTACAAGCAAGAATCAGTTCTGGAATCATTACAGTGCTGGTAAACAGAAACACAGCACTGATGTTTACAAATGTGAAGGGATAGTGTTGGGAGGACTAAGCCAGGCTCTGCTCAGTGATGTCCAAAGATAGGACAAAGGGCAATGGGTGCAAGCAGAAGCAGAGGAGGTTCCATATGAATGTAAGGAAACACTTTGTCACTGTGAGGGTGGCAGAGCACTGGAACAGGCTGCCCAAAGAAGCTGTGGAGTCCTCTTTGCTGAAACCGTTCCAAACCCACCTAGATGTGTTCCTGTGTGACCTCCTCTAGGTGACCCTGCTCTGACAAGGGTATTGGACTGGATGGTCTTTTGAGGTCCCTGTGATATGCAGTTCTCATTCTCCTCCTACTGCTGAAGACATCAGAAAATGTTTGGATATTTTTGTGACCACTAGAATCAAGCTCTAAGTGTAGCAATAGAGTAGGATACATTTGCAAACACAGAGCTCCAAAGCAGCCTGTTGCCTTGTCAAAGAGCTGCTCTCTCTACTAATATTATAAGGAATTCCTTCTGGCTCTAAGCTACCCTGCACTGTGCTGTTTTTCCCCCTGCCCCAGCATTTGCTATGACAACATTTGTACCAAGTGGAAGCAGCAACACTCACAGAAGAAGGAGAAAGCTCAGAGATGCATCTGTGTGTTCATTTACTAAGAAATCCTTGGAAAAGTTTATCAGCTGTTTCAATTCACTTGAAAAATTTATCTCTTTACCTTGATTTCAGATTTCTGAGCTCCTGCTAAAGCTGCCTGGCCTGTTAGGAAGTCTTCACCTTTAACAGAGGTCTCTAGGCAGACGCAGGTCTCTTCATCAGGAACTCTCAGAGGCTCCTCGCAGCGGTGCCTGGAGACACAGCAAGAAGGAAGGAATTTAGTTTCATCATCCTGTGCCATCAAAGCCACAGTTATAGAACAGGCAATAAGCATCCTTTTGGCTTGAATCTTTTAAACAACATAACTTTGACAACTCAGAAGTGCATGTCTTCTTTTGGGGACTGAAAGGCTGCAAAGGGTTTGGTTAGTGATACTTCCTGGCCAAGATGTGATACTCAGCCAGCTGCAGCTGTTCTCTGGTAGTTCTAACAGCACAATCTCCTGACTCTGAAATCTAATAGGAGACCTACAGGTATCAACTCTGAGCTTCACCACCTTCACCGCAAAGAACTTCTTCCTAACATCCAGTCTAAATCTCCCCTCTGCCTGTTTAAATCCATTCTTCCTCATCTTGTCATTACAAGACCTTGTCAATAGTCCCTCCCCAGCCTTCCTGTAGCCCCCTTCAGATCCTGGAAGGCCACTATAAGGTCTCCTCCAAGCCTTTTCTTCTCCAGGCTGCAGAGCCCCAACTCTTGTACCCTGTCCTCATAGCAGAGGTGCTGCAGCCCTCTGAGCATCTTCGTGGCCCTCCTCTGGATTGGCTCAAACAGTTCCATGTCCGGAGTTCCATCTGGAGTCTTTTCTAACACACACATTGTTTCCTGCTTCAGTGTCCAGTATCAACAAGTCCTTGGGCATTCTTTCTAAAAAGTTTTTCATCCTCAGTTCCTGTGTTCTTCCTCTCTTTCACTCTCTTGCTAAGTATGAAATCAAAGTTTTAATACTTAGAAAAATACACAGCTCAAGGAAGAGAAGCCAAAGCCAATTCGGAAGGATCCATGAATGAATGGGTTTCTTATTCTAAGGCACCAAACATTCAAACCTTGCTAGAGTCTACTCTGAGATTTTCATAATCCAGACTAAAGTCTTTAAAATATGTAGGATTTCTCAACAAAGCAATCAGCTGATATGGAAACCCTGCAGCAGGTGACTGAGCATTTGCTAACTCGATGCTTTGATAAAGCATTGCCTTAATCGCTGTCACTGCACAGACACTGAAGTCAGGAGACTGACACTGGGCAGCTGGAGGAATCCATCTACTCAAATAAACCAGATCTGCTTTCTGTGCCAAAAAAGATAGGAAAGCTTTCTGAGGCCCAGTCCTGAGAGAGAATGAAGTTATTTAATAAAGCAGAAAAGGCATAGGAGTAGGATCCCTCCCAGCACCTGAAGAGGGTCTACAAGAAGGCTGCAGAGGGACTGTTTACAAAGGCCTGCATGGATAGGGCTGGGGGCAACGGTTTGAGACAAGAGCAGAACAGATTTAGATTGGATGTTAGGTACAGGTTCTGCACCATGAAGATGGTAAACACTGCAACAGGTTGCCCCACCTCTGGAGATACTCATGGTCAGGCTTGCCAAGGCTTTGAGCAACCTGATCTAGTGGAGGATGGCTCTGCTGACTGCAGCAAGGTTGGAATAGATGATTTTTGGAGGTCCCTTCCAATCCAACCCATTCTGGGATTCTATGTTTGAAAATATATCTTAGAGAAGGGACAAAGAGCAGAGCTTTATTTGATCTTCGTTAGTTTCCTGCCCACACTCTCTCTCTTTCCCAGTCTTTGAGACTGAGGGTTTCATTTAAGGTTTGTATTAGGTATGGATTAAGCACCCTGTGTCCATGGAAATAACACACAGCAGGTACAGACAAGCTGTCATTTTGCCATCCACATGCACTGCTGCACCACCTATCAGGAAAACAAACCAGAGTCCTTAATGCAATCATAATGACTACTTACAAAACCACAGCTTCTGTTCTTCTAACCCTCTTCACTGGGCTACTTCTAAGTTTATAAAGGTAAATGATAAAACATGCAATTTATTCTAGGAACTTTCTAATGGAAGTCCAGCACTTTGCTGGATTGAAGCATATTCATGAAAGTATAATAAGAGGGAAAAAAGAAACAAAAGGAGCACAGAAAAACAGGTTTTCTGGCCAGTGTGTTACCTGGTTCTGCAGGATGGGGGTTTTGTAAAGTGAAACAATAAATGATATTAAGATGGAGATAATTAGAGCTCTTAAGCAGCAGTGAGCAACCCAGCAAAACAGGACTCCAAAGATGAGTAAAAAGAGATAATGTGCCTCTTGAAGAAGAAATTGTGGAGGGCAGGAGCAAGCAGGGAAAATTACAGTGCTTGAACAAAGCAGGAGCATGGATGGAGCTGATGGGATTCCAACCTGCAGCTCTTGTGTACCTAAGGAAGAACAGTGAGATGCCAAGCAGATTAGTAACAGAATGGCAGTTACATTGAAGTCTTGCTAAGACAAACAGCTAAGATAAGTAGTTACTGAAGAGGATGGAGACAACTGTCAAAGGCAACCATCCCTTAAAGCAGCTCCACCAGAAAGCAGCAGATGAGTCAAAGGACTCCCCAGGTGAAAGCAGACAGCTTCAGAGGTACCAACTAGAAACTGCAACTTGGATCATCATGGAAGCTCTTGCCAGAGAGAGTGACTGGCACTGGAATGGACTGCCCAGGGAGGTGGTGAAGTCGCCATTCCTGGAGGTGTTCAAGCAAAGCCTGGCTGGGGCACTTAATGCCATGGTCTGGTTGGTTGGCCAGGGCTGGGTGCTAGGTTGGACTGGATGATCTTGGAGTTCTCTTGCAGCCTGAGTGATTCTATGATTCTAAATTACTCAAATAGCCATTGTGCTGGTTTGAGGCTAATTGGAATATTTTACTGAGAGAAATTAAATCCTTAGCTGTGAGCATAAAGGAAAAAAACCCAAGAGTATCCTATATCCCTCATTCTTCTGCTGAGGAACACAACTAGTCAAAACATAGAGAAGACACTCACTTCTCACCACCTTTCCACCTTCTTCCCAACCCTCTACCTTACCCTAGACCTTGCCTCAAGTTCAAGGTGAGTTTGGAGAATTGGCCAGGAGGGTTAGGAAGCAGAAGGATTAGTCAGGCAGCAAGTTAGGTTAGAGAGAGAAGTGCATCCCAAAAAAGCCAGTGAGAGATTCTGTTATCTATGTTTATGTTCTTGTTCTTGTGCATCTAAGCAAGCCTATGAGTGAAGTAGACATCACCATTGTTTCCTTTTCACAGCCTAGCATCTCATTCTTCTCACCAGAATATCCCAGCTAGGCTCAAGCTAGCACAGTGCTCCCACAGCAAACTTCCCAAAACCCAGCAGCACTGACTGGGCAGAGCTGGAACTCTACTAAGCAAAGCATGGAGCTAAAAGCATGGACTATGCATGAAAGAGATTTCAGACCTGACAAGAGTGAACGCCTCTCTCTGGTCTTAATAATGACACCATTATCACTTTAAGAAAGATACCCTGGAATGCATAGACACTCTCAAATGTCTCTGCAACATCAAAGCTAGAGAAATGTTACTTAATGCCTCCAAGAGATTTGGATTTGTGATTGTTTTCATTGCAAATCCAGCCACACAGTTAGAGAAGGTGAATTTTTATTCAAATCATAAAACAAATTTGCTGTAGCCTCTAATCTTGTCATGGTCAGGTAAAACAAGCTGTGCAAGAGCCATGGGAGTCCTAAGCCTTCTATCCTGGTATCAAACCACCACCTGAGGTGTGTTAGTTCTCCCTCAGGACAATGACCCACATTCAAACCAATCAAAGTGCCATCCAATCCCATTACATGGCCAGATGAAGACAGCTCTTGGGTTTGCAGGACACAGTTAGATGCTGAGGTAAAACCTGCCCAAGCAATTTTGCCAGGGAACAATGCCAAGGAACTGCAAGAGTGGCTCTCCAAAGTACCTGAATGATTTGAGGTAGCACAGCATTTTCATCAGACAGAAGGCTGGGAAGTATGGAAGTGGCCAGATGGTTACGGAATACTGAGCCAAGAGTTTTGGAGAGTTTCAGGTGACCTCCACTTGTTCACTAGCCAAAGGAATAAGACCCCCATTAACAACAGAAGCTTGAGATAAATTAAATAGGAATTATTAATAAGACATTTGCAAACACAGAGGACAAAACAGTTAATGCACTTCAGAAGAAATAAGAAACAAGTGGCAGGAGGAGTCAGCTGAGGGAAGCAGTCACCAATTTATCGTTTCATTAGGCACGGCTGAAATCCAGATGGACTTTACAGCCTGTACAGGCAAATTTTCCTCTGGCCTGAAAGACCCTCCAAGCCCACACTTCTACATGCAAGTTTCCAGGTTAAAAAACTTTTTCCATCAGCAAGTTATTAAAACCCCAAAGTGGCAAGAATTTAATCTGTATTCACTCAAGGACAGCTACTTGCACTACAAGAAACTACAAGCAGCTTAATGCCTCCTCGCTATCATTGATAGGAACAGTAAAATAGTATCACACTTGCAGGAAAGGGAATTCAAACTACACTATCACCTAGAAAGGCTGGACCAGATGATCCTTGAGGTCCCCTTCCAACCTGGCACTCTGTGAACAGGACATAAATGTCTTCACTTTTAATGAAGGAGTCCTTGCATCACACCCAGCGACACATGGAGATGTCTAACCAAAAATCCTTCCTCTGTGGACCACCAGAAGCAGAGCCCCACAGTTAGGACATGGGCTCAATGCTTAGGACAGCTCAGAAGAGGTCAAAAAAAGCAGATATTAAACACAAGATACCAGCTCTGAAGAGAGGGTAGATTCATCAGAGGATTAACAACATTCTCACATTGCACACCACAATTCTGAGAAGCAGAGAAAGAAATAGCTTCATATGGTGATGTAACTGTAGCTTAGAATTGGGCCACTTGGGGCAATTCTGTACAGCACTAAAAAAACCTAAGGTCTCATGACTGTTTTCTTGGTTTAAAGCTAGCTATTGACATCTGGTTATTGGTTGAAAGATGATAATGCAAAGACAAATTGTTACTACCCAGAATTTCAGTGCAGTGCTACAGCACTTCCACACCCCAGAGGAAGCGAATCCAAGCAGCTGCTCTGCTCCAAGTAGTGGGAAGCTGGCAAACACTGGCAAGGGGCAAGCAGCCAAAGCAACTACTAAGGCTAAGAGCAGTATAAATCAACAGCCTGAACCAGAAGGTTTTACACTTCCTTTCTGAGGTCTTAACCACTTATTGCTGCTTTAATAAACACTTATCAACCTCGGATCAAGTTGCTGTGGAAAGGCATGGAAGTGGCAGCAGTTGCAGAACACCTCCATCAGTTTGACCTTGATTTGGGCCACTTTTTTTTGTCAGATGTCAAACTAGGAGTGAAGCTTACAAGACTGCATTCTCACATTGTACTAACAACTCAAACATAGGCTTCTGACACTTTTCTTACAGCTTTTAAGTAAAAACATCAAGCAGGACATCAAGCAGCTGCATCATGTCACCAGATGTAGGACAAGAAAGCCAAACAGCTAATTGGGCTTTTCTGTGGGTTGCCACCTGCAAAAAATCTTACTTTGACAACTCTTATCTTCATTTAACAGGAGTGAGGTCATGGAAGGAGGAGAAAGCACAGAGTACTTTTTAAAAAGCTTTTAAAATATGGACAGAAGTCATACAGTAGATTGATGATGAGAAATAACAGTCAGAAAGGAAGAGAAGGGATGCATGGAGGTTTCAGCTTGTCAGTTGCATGCCATTAGACCATAAAGCAAGGTCTCTCTTCCACCCGGAAGCCAAAGAGTAATTGAGAGCTCACCCTACCCTGTCACTCGTTGTGACATTACCTGGCAATTCTTATTCAAATAACAGGGATGGACCACTCACACTTGCACTGGTTAATCCTTGGAATTTCAAATGATCCCACAAGCTAAGAAAGTGAAGTTGGTCATTTAGCTTGTAAAAAGACCTCCAAAACCAGATGTGATACCTTTGTATATCAAACTACAAATCCTTCACTGGAGGCACTCGCATGTCCCTCACGATGTGCACTTTGATGACTCCACCAGACCAATACAACATCAATATGGCATTCTCCCTTGGAAAGGCTGCTAACATTTGCTGCATTGGATATGCTGATGCTCCTGCCAGAAAATTCTCTGCAAGTTATCTACAAAGACAAGCACCCAAACAAGCATTAAAACTCAGATGTGGAATGTGAACATCCTGAATTGTAAGCTCAAACCTATGAGGCATCTGAGAAGGTGCTTTGTAACATAGAAAATCAGTATAAAAAGCACTAAAGATGAAAGGAAGCAACTTTAAAACGAAGCCAAACATCTAAAGAGGTTTTTACCTTAATGTTTACTGCAATGTTAGCATTGCTACTGCTGCATTTTCATACTGTGCAAACAACCAGGGGGTTGGAATTAGATGATCCTTGTGGTCCCTTCCAACCTCTGACTGATTCTATGATTCTAATATATTAAAGCTTCTGTTTGTGTGCTAATAGAATCACAGAATCAATCAGGCTGAAAGAGACCTCCAAGCTCATCCAGTCCAACCTAGCACCCATCCTTATCCAATCAACCAGACCATGGCACTAAGTGCTTTATCCAGTCTTGAACACATCCAGGGACAGCAACAAGTTTTCAGGAGCATTCATCCCTCCCCAAACCCTGCTGAAGGGCTCCATGCAAGGCAGTTTAAGCAGAACAGGTTCCTCTGCATGTCACAAAACAGGCAGTGATTATTTTATTAGAACTCAAAGAGAAAGCAATACAGTGAACTCACCATTTGGTCACTAACAAGAGAAGTTACAATAAAATACATGAGATGTGAAGAGAATTTAGGAGCTCTACTTAAAATACACTTGACATTTCTCTCTCTCTCCCAAGCTTTAGGGTTTTTAATGCTCTTGATAATCGTTGCTTATTTCACATGCAAATGACCTAACTCCACAAGTTAACTTTTTATTCCAGCACACTTCAAGTTGATTTTCAACATGGGAAGAATTGTTGGAAGCAAACTTTCTTTGTGCTGACAACACTTTAGCACTTACTCTGCAAAGCAATTTATTCAGGATGTTAGAATTCAGTCCTGTGTGGTGCCAACTTGCTTCAAAGTCTGCTTCACATCTACAGTCATTAACTCAAAAAGAAGATGCAATTACATTAGTCACATAGGCTGACTACAATATCTGAGGCTTCTCCACATCTCGTTTTGGGATGTTAGGATCTGCAGCTCCATGGAATCATAGAATGGTTTAGGTTGTAAGGGACCTCAAGGATCATCCAGTTCCAACTCCCTGCCATAGGCAGGGACATCTCCCACTACAACAGGTCACTCAAGGACTCATCCAACCTGGCCTTGAACACCTCCAGAGCGGTTGTGGAGCACAAGTTCTGTGATCTTCAGTGATTCTGTGCTCCACAACCTCTCTGGGCAACCTGTGCCAGTGTCTCACCACCCTCACTGCAAACAACTTCTTCCTAACATCGACTTTCAATCTCCCCTCTGCCACTTCAAACCCATTACCCCTTGTCCTGTCATTACAAGACCTTGTCAATAGTCCCTCCACAGAATTCCTGTAGCCCCCTTCAGATACTGAAAGACCACTCCAAGGTCTCCTCAAAGCCTTCTCTTCCCCAGCCTGCACAGCCCCAACTCTCTCAGCCTGTCCTCACAGCAGAGCTTTGCAGCCCTCTCAGCATCTTGGTGGCCTCCTCTGGACTGGCTCAGACACTTCCATGTCCTGCTTGTGTTGGGGGCTACAGAACTGCACACAGGACTCCAGGTGGGGTCTGAGAAGAGCAGAATCAAGGGGCAGAATCCCCTCCCTTGCCCTGCTGCCCACACTGCTCTTGTTGCAGCCCAGCACAGGGTTGCTGTCTGGGCTGCACTCACACTGCAGGCTCCTGTTGAGCTTTTCCTCACCCCAGACCCCCAGGTCCTTTTCCTCATGGCTGCTCTCAGCCATTCCCCACCCAGCCTGGAGTTGTGCTTGGGATTGTACCCACCCAGGTGCAGGACCTTCCACTTGGCCGTGTTGACTGTCATGAGGTACAATGGAAGACAGCCCTGGAAAGCAATAAATGCCATTTTCTTGTCTTTTGTCAGCACAAAAGTGTCAATTCTACCAGCAGAGAACCACAGCATCATGATTCTATGAAAACCAAGCCTTGCAGGGCAGGTCCCACAGCAGCAGACAGGCAGCATTCCTGACCTCTCCTACATGCACAGGATTTGGGGCAGGAACAGATGAAAAGGGAAGCGTCAAGACAAGAGTCTTGAAAAGAAACTTTTTAACCTAAAATGAACTTTTCTCCCTCAAGTTTGCACTTCTTGATACAGTGTTAGACATGGAAACAGAGAGTGATTCCTTAAATCTTCACGTTTGAGGGAGCTACTCCAGAAACAACTTCAAGATGCCAACACATATGGCAGCTAACTAACTTAACCTAATTTTTTGGTCAAGTACAGCAGTCATAGCTTACAAACAGCATGTTTCAGAGAAACCTCTTATCCTGATTTACAGAACTGGTAAATTAATGGAAAAGTCATTGCATCCCCTGTGTAAGTTGTTCCATGATTACTCTGCCCTATTTTAACTACCTTTGCTTTTGCTCTAGGGTGACAGGGAAGCTGAAGAGAAAACTAAAGGCATCATAACAACTGTTTTACCCAGGTTTGCTTAAACCTTTAATACTGTGGATTCATAGAAGCAGTCAGGGTTGGAAGGCACCACAAGGATCAGCCAGTTCCAACCCCCCTGCCATGCCCAGGGACACCCTACCCTAGAGCAGGCTGCCCACAGCCTCAGCCAGCCTGGCCTGAAACACCTCCAGCCATGGGGCCTCAACCACCTCCCTGGGCAACCCATTCCAGCCTCTCACCACTCTCATGCTCAACAACTTCCTCCTCACATCCACTCTGACTCTCCCCACCTCCAGCTTTGCTCCATTTCCCCCAGTCCTGTCACTCCCTGACAGCCTAAAAAGTCCCTCCCCAGCTTTTTTTGTAGCCCCCTTCAGATCCTGGAAGGCCACAAGAAGGTCCCCTCAGAGCCTCCTCTTCTCCAGCCTGCACAGCCCCAACTCTTTCAGTCTGGCCTCATATTACTTCAGCTGAAAGAGCCCAAACATCTCCCATTTTTCCAGTTTCCACACTGAACAGCACTTTTCCCAGTTCACCTATTTAACATCAAGTGCATATTGAACACAGGGCAGCGACTGAGGAGGAAAAAGAACAAGAGGCTAAGAGAAAAAGAATCATAGAAACAATCAGGTTGGAAGAGACCTCCAAGCTCATCCAGTTCAACCTAGCACCCAGCCCTGGCCAATCAAACAGACCATGGCACTAAATGCCTCATGCAGGCTTTTCTTGAACACCTCCAGGCACAGCAACTCCACCACCTCCCTGGGCAGCCCATTCCAATGCCAATCACTCTCTCCGCCAACAACTTCCTCCTAACATCCAGCCTAGACCTGCCCTGGCACAGCTTGAGGCTGTGTCCCCTTGTTCTGTTGCTGGGTGCCTGGGAGAAGAGCCCAACCCCACCTGGCTACAGCCTCCCTTCAGGTAGCTGCAGACAGCAATGAGCTCTGCCCTGAGCCTCCTTGCCCTTTTCCAACAGGGTGTGTATCAATGCTCCCATCTGTGCCTGAGGGCAGGAGGTTCCCTCCCCACCAGCGCTTCCCAAATCAGGAAGCTTTCTAACCATAGAGGATAATTTTTTTGTGGAATAAAGCCTTAAGTTATTAATAAGAATGAAATCTCTTGACCTAGTTTTCCTCCAGCTTAAAACAAACAACCAAACACCAAACCAAAACACACAACCTAATTCATACACGCACACACAAGGCAGCCTTCCTCAACAAACACTAACATACTACACTCATCCTGCACCAGAGCACTTCCAAAACAGGTATTTCACAAGGAAAACACCCAAAAAACCCATCCCAAAACCAGCTTTTTTTTTGCCTCCCCTCTTTTACCCCAGCTTTGTGCACCAACATGAATACAGATGATGATTAAAACAGAAACCTGAACTCCAGGCTGAATTTATTTACTTTTCAAAAGCATTTTACAAGTTGATTTTCTTCTTACCTGCTGTGATAATTGATGGAGAAAAAAAAAACTACAGAGGGATTAAAATGAGCACAGGTGCTTGTCTGCAAGGTTCAAAAGAGATTGGAGCCTACATGAACACAGTAAAAAACACCAAAAAAAAGAGGCAAGCTTGATCATTTTTAGGCATGGGTTTAATGTAACACAGCCTAAGCAAATCAGCTAAGATTAAAAGCAGGATTTTGTAATCCAGACACCATGCTACTGATATTTAAATTGCAGATTTCGTTAGGTAGCAGAAAGTTTTCCTGTGCAACAGCTGATTTAAGGTGGTATTAACAACCCTCCACATGGCAAGGGGGGATCCAGATCATCACAGAATCACAGCACCATGCAGGCTGGCAAAGCCCCTCAGGATCACCAAGTCCAACCCAGAACTCTACTTTGCAAGATTCACCTTAAACCATAGCCCTAAGCACCACAGCCAAACGACTCTTAAACACATCCAGGGTGGGTGACTCAACCATCTCCTTGAGCAACTCATTCCAGTCCCTGACCATTTGTGCTAGTTTGAAGCTAGCTGGAATATTTCGGTGAGAGGAATTAGATGCTAGGCTGTGAAAAGGAAACAATGGTGAAGTCTGCTGCACTCATAGGCTTGCTGAGATGTACAAAAACCAGAACACAAACATAGATAAGGGAGTTGCTCTCTGGCTCTGGCTGCATGCACTTCTCTCCCTAACCTGCCATCTGTGTCTCTTCTTCCTACCTCCCTGGCCAATTCTCCAAACTCACCTTGAATGTAAGGCAAAGTCTGGGATAAGGCAGAGGGGTGGGAAGAAGGTGGAAGGGTGGTTGGGAGCCCCTCCTGGCCACTCTGGTTTCTGGCAGTGCTGTTGTGTTTCTGTATTACTTTTAACTTGTCTATTTCTGTCTGTAGCTGTAGATATTGTAAATCTCTGCTTGTATCTTGTGCTAAGCTGTAAGTACAAAGCTTCATCCTGATTTCCAGCTCAGCTGAGTCAAGTCTGGGTGATTTTCTTAAGTGTGAGGGGGGGCAGGTAACACCCAAACCATCACACCACTCTCTCTGCAAAAAGCTTTTTCCTAATGTCCAATCTAAGCCTCCCCAGCCTCAGCTTGAGGCCATTCCTCCTTGTTCTGTCTCTAATGACCTGTGTGAAGAGCCCAGCAGCAGCCTCTCCGCAATGTAGTTGTTGACAGCAGTGAGGTCTCTCCTCAGCCTTTTCTTCCTCAGACTAAATAACACAGGCACTAGAAGCAGTTAAGCCACACTACAATACAAACAGGCACATGTAACAGCAGACACCTGGCACTAAATCCACATTATTCCTACAATTTCTTTCCTCTTACTTCTCAGTCCATGAGCTGAGACTATTTTACTTCCAATATGTAAAACCTGTCCTTATTTTCTGTGCCAAATTCATGCTGCTCCAGCTGGACCACAACTTCCTAGCACCCATGAGGTCAGAAACTGAAGAGAAGCTCATGATACAGCTAATCTTTGTGCCATGTAATCATACCTAATTCAGGTTTTTTTGCATCTCCCTATTTTTCCTCCTTCAGCAAAACCCTGTCGCTAATCCCCAATTCCTTGCACCACTTGGTTAAACAGATTTAAAAAGACAACCACAAATCACACACAGGAGAGAGAATTTACTCTGTGCTCAAGGCTTATTGCTGAGCTTCTAGGAGAATAAAAAAAAGGATAACACACAATTGTATAGAAAACCAAATTAATTTGTCTCAAAGGCGTGCCGACGGCAGACTTTATGTAGGCATTTTTATACAGCAGCTATTTTCTTGCTTAAACAACCCAAAAGGCTGTTCCTACAGTAAAACATACTCCAGCCTCTTTTTGAAACAGAGTATTTTTAGGCCTCTGAGTAACAGCAGTAGTAGATTACAAATCGATGGATCCGAGATGGAAGAATTGCCTTCCCTCCCATGTGGTGGAGTCGCCGTCCCTGGGGCTGTTCAAGGCAAGGCTGGACGTGGCACCTGGTGCCATGGTCTAGCCTTGAGCTCTGTGGTAAAGGGTTGGACTTGATGATCTGTGAGGTCTCTTCCAACCTTGGTGATACTGTGATACTGTGATACTGTATGGGGGAAGCTCACAGATCCCTCAGTGTGGCATACAGCTCCTGCAAGGTGTGCTGGTTTGTGCTAGGTGTGCTGGTTGGAAGCTAGCTGGAATATTTTGGTGAGAATAGTTAGATGCTAGGCTGTGAAAAAGAAGCAATGGTGATGCCTGCTACACTCAGAGGCTTGCTGAGATGTATAAAAACAAGAACATAAATATAGATGTGATGGTTTGGGTGTCACCCACCCCCCCCACACTTAAGAAAATCATCCAGCCTAGACTCAGCTGGGCTGAAAGTTAAAGAATGAAGCTTTATATTTACAAGATATAAGCAGAGATTGACAATATCTACAGCTACAGACAGAAATAGACAGTTAAAAAGGTAATACAGAAACACAACAGCACTGCCAGAAACCAGAGTCCCCAGGAGGGGCTCCCAACCACCCTTCCACCTTCTTCTACCCCTCTGCCTTATCCCAAACTTTGCCTTACATTCAGAGTGAGTTTGGAGGATCAGCCAGGGGGGTTAGAAAGCAAAAAGATTAGTCTTTGACCAACTTTTAAATCAACTAAATACACTGCTGAACAAAAAAAATAGTTCATTTTATGACAACTATTAAATTTTAGCTGCAGTTCAATTCATGCAAACCACAATTAAAACTGCAGAGATTATATAAAGTACATAAGGTGAAGCCATTAAGAAAACAAAAAAAGGTAAGCAAATGATTTTTCATAATTCAGAAAACTTTGAAGGTCATTTCAAGCCCTGAGGCAGCCAAAACCTGCAGGTTTTTTGTTGTAGGGTATCATTCTGCACACAAGAAACCAAACATGTTTACTGTGACATTTAATGGGAACAAACAAAGCAGACTAAAGAATTCATTGAAAAAAACAAAACACTACAGATCTTAAATAATTTAGGTACTTAGCAATTTGACATTCAGGTTGTTTCAATCATTTAGGTTTAATTAACAGGCAATCAACTGCTATTACTGAAACAATCTGCATAGCAGATCTGGGAAGAGGCGAGGGGGAGGAGGACAAAGCAGGAATCTTTCCATAGTTCATCAATACAATTAAAATAAAAACAAAACAAAATGCTGTTAGTGGGTTTGGGGTTGGTTGTTGTAGGTTTTGAGAACAATACAAATAAAAACATGGTCTTTAACACACAGGCAACTAAACAGGAGTAAGACTGCAATGTGAATCTGCACAGAAAACCCAGGATTAAGAATCATCAGTTAAGTTTGCAGATGACACCAAGCTAGGAGCAGGTGTGGAGCTGTTGGAGGGTAGGAGAGCCCTGCAGAGGGACCTGGCCAGGCTGGATGGGTGGGCAGAGGCCAATGGGATGAGATTGAACAAGGCCAAGTGCAGGGTTCTACACTTTGGCCACAACAACCCCAAGCAGCACTACAGGCTGGGGACAGAGTGGCTGAGAGCAG
>WAAF01014989.1:2247-39975 GCA_013400475.1 Tricholaema leucomelas | reverse complement strand
GACTGGCATTGGAATGGGCTGCCCAGGGAGATGGTGGAGTTGCCATCCCTGGAGGCTTTCAAGCAAAGCCTGGCTGGGGCACTTAGTGCCATGGTCTGTTTGATTGGCCAGGGCTGGGTGCTAGGTTGAACTGGATGAGCTTGGAGGTCTTTTCCAACCTGGTTGATTCTATGATTCTAAGGCTGAAAACTCTGTTCTAATCCCTCTGTCCACAGCAGCAGTGCTAACCATGCAGCATGTGGTCTGGGCATGCACCTGCAACACACAGGCAGGATTTTAAAATGCTTACAAAGAGATCAAGTCTTGCCTGAGCAATGTTTCTTTTGGGCTTAGGAAGTGGAGTATCTGCCTTCCTGAAAAACAAACAGCAGTCACTTGCCAGAAGGATACCTGGATGTGACAGGTGAACACTCAACCTATCATTCCTGGGAATGGACTTGACAGTGTGGAAAAAAAAAAGGCTCAAGAAAACTAAAAAAACCCAGCCTGTTGTTGAAAACATCCAAAAACCAGTTCAAACTGACACAGTCAGAGCACAGCACTGCTCCATGAACTCTGCATCACCTTTCTGTAAATTCCTGGGTTATCTGATGAGTTCACTTGGTAAAGGCCTTCATAAAGCAAGGAGATATCCCTCAAGCACAGTGGTATTCCCCTAATAATGAAGTCATCTCAAAAGCTAGCAGAACTTATCTGCTGCTGCTAAGTGGGTACTAAAAGTTCATTTTTAAATACCATTTCTGATACTTCTACACTGCAACATGCCACATGAGGTGCTGCAGCAGGAAACTGCCAGCTGGGCTCAGGAATTCCTGCTATCTAACCAGGAGCTCTACCAGTGCACCTGGGAGCTAAATGCACATCAGCTGTTCAGCAGTCCATGGACCCATTTTGTTTCAGAGAAAGCCTGGACTGATATTAAAAAGTGCATGGGAAAAGGTCTCTAAATCTATAATTACAGAGTGCAATAAAACAGAACCACCAAGAACAAGAGGAGAGGCTGGGGGAGCTGGAGGTGTGCAGCCTGAGGAAGAGGAGGCTCAGGGCAGAGCTCATTGCTCTCTACAATTTCCCGAAAGGAGGCTGTAGCCAGCTGGGGTTGGGCTCTGCTGCCAGGCACCCAGCAACAAAACAAGGGGACACAGCCTCAAGTTGTGGCAGGGGAGGTCTAGGCTGGGTGTTAAGAGGAAGTTGTTGCCAGAGAGAGTGATTGGCATTGGAATGGGCTGCCCAGGGAGGTGGTGGAGTTGCTGTGCCTGGAGGTGTTGAAGCAAAGCCTAGATGAGGCACTTAGTGCCATGGTCTGGTTGATTGGCCAGGGCTGGGTGCTAGGTTGAACTGGATGAGCTTGGAGGTCTCTTCCCACCAGGTTGATTCTATGATTCTAAGACACCTTCTGGTGCAGCAGCTTTGAGAAGCCTCCATTCTCCACTGAGACTGAAGCTGCTGATTCCAGTCCTAAGTCCTTTTGTCATAAAAGTTTAAATCCCAAAGTATCAAGATATATTTTCCTTTTGCTTTTTGTGGTGCTGCTTCTCTTTCAGTGGAGAACTTCACTTGGCAAGATTTATCCATAAACTGGGTTCAACTCCTGTCCCACCTGTAGCCACCACTGACAGTAATAATTAAAGCCCAATTTCACCCTGGGATTTGTGTGTGTTTGCAGGCTGTTTTCTTTCCCCTCAAGCACACATGAGAAGCTGATTGCCATCAGGACTGTTTAATACCATTGCATATTCTACCACTAGGTGCTTCTTCTCTCTTGCCTGAAGTCACCTGCAGTCCACCAACAGGTATTACAGAGCAAGGGAGAACTTAACTTGTTTCCATCCACCCTATGCCTACTTGTTTGTTGGACATGAAGCTACAGGGTACTTTTACCAAGTCTACAAAGAATTTTATGGTGTTCATTATTATTTTAATGCCATCAGACTGCAACTGCCATGTTTCAGCTCTGAAAGAACCACCACAGGCAAGACGACAGGCTCCTAAAAACTGGCACTGAGCTGATATTAAAAGACACTTAGAGATATAAAACAGCACTTCAGCTTCTCAACTGAAGGCTTTTACATAACTGAGATATATGGAAATAGTGGTAAGAAAAAGAAGAGCAAACAAAATCTTCAAAAGATCTGACTGCATCTGCAAGCATTTTCCTACTTGCAAAGCCTCATCTTTGATTTTCAGCTTAGGAAGAGGAAAGGCCCAGAGAGTTATTTGCAAGTTTCTGGATGTTCTTACACTGTGCTGCTACTGACAATCAAGTGCTAACAGTAATGGTTATTTAAAAGTTCATGGTTAATTATATCACTTGCCCTTTCAAACAGTTTAATGTATTAAATGCTAAACAGCTTTATCCTGCATAAAATCGAGTCAGAAACACAACAGAGCATCTTGCAATCCTTTTGCCTTTGAAAAACAAACTCATTACAGTCTAGAAAGAAAATAAAGTCTCTAAAAGAAGACTAAATTCTTTATTTTCCCCTCAGAGGCAGGCTCTGAAGTGATTGCATTGGAAAAAAAAAAAAGGAGAGATTTTATTCTTGGCTCAAATAGGAACATTTGGGAATCACTGCTTTGGAGCAAGGACTCCCCCACTTTAAAGGCAGAAGAATTCATTTTGAAAAGTGGTGTGAAATTTGGAGGGGGGGGAACAAATCCCACATGTATTATGCACTTCCCAGTTTTTGGTAGTTCTCCAGATAAGACAAATAGCTCAAAATAACCTCTTCTCCATAGATCTGTTTTCTCATAGATGTTGGCAAGTTATCTCATACCACCAGTGAGAACTTCTACAAGTAAATACTTCCAGACAAAGCATCCTGGAGGATGGAGAGTGAAGGAAAAGTAAAGGCATTTGATGTGATTCAGGTGCCTTATGAAGTGACGCTGAGGAACCAGGGACTTTTTAGTCTGGAGAAGACTGAGAGGGGATTTAATCAATGTTATAAATATCTGAGGGCTGGGAGTGAGGAGCAGGGGCACAGGCTCTGCTCACTTGCTGCCTGGGATAGGACAAGGAGCAATAGATGGAAGCTGCAGCACAGGAGGTTCCAGCTCAACACAAGGGGGAACTTCTTGCTTGGAAGGGCCCCAGAACACAGGCACAGGCTGCCCAGAGAGGTTGTGGAGTCTCCTTCTGCAGAGCCTTTCAAGGCCTGTCTGGATGTGTTCCTGTGTGACCTGAGCTAGATTGTATGGTCCTGCTGTGATGGGGGAGTTAGACTGGATGATCTCCTTGGGTCCCTTCCAACCCCTAATATCCTGTCATCACATTTCACTGAGTGCCCACCTCACACTGCCTTGTCACTAGTCACTTCAGCACCTTTGAGAAGATACAGAGGAGCAACACCATAGTTCAGGATTCACAGATCACCTCTCCAAAGCCCAGGGTAGGACATGAATTTGAACCCAGCCCCACCACTAAAGACCACGTTCCTACCATAGCTAACAGTCCTCAGAGGAGCAATACTTCTCCTTTGGACTCAGGTCATGTACAGTAACTGCTTCCCCAGACCCATGCCAAACCAGCTGCAGAAAGGGAAAGTTCAGCTAGAAGATTACATCAGATCCCCACAGAATATTTAGGGCTTTTAAAGGAGTGTTATTTGTGCATGTGTACACATGGACACCACCAAGCTACGACAAAAATGTCAAGGGAGGAGGACTCCGTTCTTCGTCTCCAGAATGACTCTATCTACACAGCCCTCCAGTATCTGAAGGGGCCTAAAGGAAGGCTGGGGAGGGACTACTGACAAGGTCTTGTAACGACAGGATGAGGGGAAATGGGTTTGAACTGGCAGAGGGGAGATTTAAACTGGATGTTAAGAAGTTCTTTCCAGCGAGGGCGGTGAGACACTGGCACAGGTTGCACAGAGCACTGGCACAGGCTCCCCAAAGAGACTATCAAGCCCAACCCCCCTGCCAGAGTAGGACAATACAATCTAGCTCAGGTCACACAGGAACACATCCAGACAGGCCCTGAAAGGCTCCAGAGAAGACTCCACAACCTCTCTGGGGAGCCTGTGCCAGTGCTTTGTGACCCTCACAGTAAAGAAGTTCCCCCTTGTGTTGAGCTGGAACCTCCTGTGCTGCATTTTCCATTCATTGCTCCTTGTCCTATCCCAAGGAGCAAGTGAGCAGAGCCTGTTCCCTCCCCTAGGGCTGAGTAGGCAGACCCCATAGTCTAACTCCAAGCCAGAGGAGCCCCAGCCCAAGGGCAGAGGCAGGCCAGGCCATGTCCCATGGGCTACCATGGGAGGTCTGGACCTGGGGTGCAGCAAGGAGCTACAGCACTTTCCAGGGGCACATTGCTGCAAGGACAAGCTCAACGCATGTCCTGCTACCAAGACCAAATAAAAAGCCTGCCTTGGGTGGGCACTGCCTCTACTTTGCTGTAGATGTGTCTCCACGAGCTTATTTTAGAGCAGGGACAGGAAAAGCAGCATCAGATGGTGGCTGCTGGACAACTGCACTCTTTCTACAGGCTCCAGTCTCCAGCTACTGCACCAGGCACCAGCTCACCTCTTTTATTCCCCTCTTATTTAAGGGCTGGCACACATACAGGAGCAAAGGAAGGCACTTTTATTATATAGGTCAAGTCTTGACCTGTTCATCTACATACATTAGCATAAAGGTGAAAGTGCTGCAGCCATCAGAAACGGAGCATTTAATGGCTTGTTTAAATACATGTACTAGAGAGGGTTAGAAGGGAATAGAAATTCTGAAGGGAATAGACTTTCTAAATGAAAAAAAAACACTTAGAACAACAGGAAAGTAAGAACAGATACAGCAATGCAGTACTTAATGTCAATCTTTTCCCCTTGTGACTAGTTGGTAGTATTTTATAAGCAAACATAATAAACCAGACCTCTGCATTTCACATCCTTTTGCATTTCACAGGCATTCAGGCTGAAGACCTATGATATGCAGCTCAAGATAATGTGCTTTTAAAGCATCTGAAATAAAATGTATTTTACATTTCCATTGTACATTCCATCCACACGAAATATTTACCCTTTCTCATGAAGAACACAACCTTTTTCTTCCCAAGTCAGAAAGAACTGGTTTAAAGCAAAGCCACCACATACCAGAGGTCAATTCAGCAGGTGTGCTCTGCAGCTCCTCAGTAAGGGAAAGTTCTCCCACTCTAAGCTGCCAAAGGCTGTGAAGCTCTGATCAAAGACACAATATTAAAACCAGACAGACACTGGACAGCAACCCAATGGCACACTCCCTTCCTTCTCAGGAGCCTTCAGAGGTACAAAGCTCAGCAGGACTAATCCAGCCATGACCTAGTTGATTGGCTAGGGCTGGGTGATAGGTTGGATTGGACGAGCTTGGAGATCTCTTCCAACCTGGCTGATTCTATGATACTCTGGCACTGTAATTCCCTTCTCCATATCCTTGCCAGCCTCTTATCCTTGGAAGAACACTCCCTAGAGGTGCCAGTGAAGCTTATAGGGTGGCAACCACAGAGTTTCTTACCCTCTCATTTATACTTTTACTAATTGTCATGCCAATGAGGTAGCTGATCATGGATAATAATTGCAAGAGTGGTTTGACTTGATGAACAAGATAAACAGAACTGAAGTGAGGCATATCTCAGTCAGAGACCACAACCTTTTTAATGAAGTGAGCTCTGACACTGACTTCAGAGAAATCCCTGTTTAGGAAGGTCTGCACAGCTCTAACTCTGCAGAACAGCTTCAAACAGAGAAAAACATTACACCCACAGGACTGTTCCACAGGAGAAGAAAATTGTATTGCCCTCAACTCCAACATATTGAGTATTCTAAGAACACTTAAAGAGGATTTTAAAAGTTCAGTCTTCTATATATTTCCTAAAAGGACAGAAAGGCATTAGGGAAAGAGAAGTAAATCCAGTGTGGCAGCTCCAGGACTACAACGCAAAGAGGCCTAAGTGGAGAGCTATTTTATTGCTTCTTTCAGCTCAGTATATTAGGGCACTAAATTACAGCCCTGTGAAGTCCTCCTTCAAAGAATTCACTAGCACTCTTCTGTCTGGTTCAGCATTAAGGACAGCTGACTTCATTTTCAAATATTCAGCAGCTTTCATAATTTGCACTAAGTTGAATGAAGTGTTCCATGAAAGCAAATCACACTGATTAAGGAACAGGTTTTGTTTCTCATTAGAAATTCAGCTCCAAATTAGTGGAAGTTCTAGGCATGGGAAAGACACAGCAGAAAGACTGGAACCTCACAGCAGCCAACTTTGCATTAGACAGTGTCTGTATCACAACTGCCCGAACACAAAGTGTCTCCTTGCCTTCCTGTCTGATTCACACTGCAATTCCTAGAATAGTTTGGGTTGAAAGAGACCTTTAAATCTCCTCTAGTCCAACCCCCGTGCAGTAAGCAGGGACATCTTTAGCTAGAGCAGGTTGCTCAGAGCCCCAACCTATCTGACCTGGAATGTTTCCAGGGATGGAGCATCTACCACCTCCCTGGGCAACCTGGGCCAAGGATTTTACCACCCTCGCTGTAAAAATTTCTACCTTCTAAATCTACCTCTCTTCCTTCAGTCTTAAACCACAGCAATGTGTGACATGTTACCAGGCTGCAGCACTGCAATAGAATAGAATCAACCAGGTTGGAAGAGACCTCCAAGATCATCCAGTACAACCTAGCACCCAGCCCTATCCAGTCAACCAGACCATAACACTAAGTGCCTCATCCAGGCTTTTCTTGAACACCTCCAGGGATGGTGACTCCACCACCTCCCTGGGCAGCTCATTCCAGTGGCAAATCACTCTCTCTGTGAAGAACTTCCTCCTAACATCCAGCCTATACCTCCTCCAGCACAACTTGAGACTGTGTCCCCTTGTTCTGCTGCTGGTTGTCTGGGAGAAGAGACCGACCCCCACCTGGCTACAACCTCCCTTCAGGTAGTTGTAGACAGCAATGAGGTCTGCCCTGAGCCTCCTCTTCTCCAGGCTAACCACGTCCAGCCCTAAGCCACAGCACAACTATTAGGTGCAAATACTGCCAAGGCTTTTCTGGTAAGCCTTTGTCCCTTCAGTCCCCACTTTTTCCTATGACTGTTACAGCTGAGGTGGGACTGAGTTTTCAAGGACAACGTTTTGGTGCTGCAGCAAAAACAGAACCAAAGGTATGAGAGAGCAAGCCCAAGTCTGTATGGTGGCAGCTCTGCCACTCTACAGCTCAGTCTCCTCTGACCAAAACACATCATGCCACCATTGAGCAGTAAAGCAAGACCAGACATTAGCAGCATTAGATTAGCACTAAGGAGAGCACAGGAGGCAAATATCCCTCTCCACTCTCTGGCTGTGCAATGCAGCCCACACGATGCAGTAAAGCATTTGGAGGAGGAGGAGGAGGAGGAGTGCAAGGTTCTGATTTCCTAGTAGGGCAGAGCACCTTAGAAAAACATCTCTTCAGTAACAGCCATCCGTAAGCAATATGGAAATCGAATTAGTTGATTGCAGCAATCTAAACAGCATCATCTGATACCTTCACAGTAATTCTTAGATAATGAGAGTTTAGAAAGAGAAATCCTTTCTTTTATTAAACCCAACATAGCTGGAGGACAGGGCCTCTCCCTACAGCTTCTGTCTATGCCATTTTAGGCCAAGTAATGAAAACTTTAATACCGCTTAGGCAGCAAAGCACAAGTTAATTCAGCTTCTATCTCTCCAAAGCCTATAATTCTCTGGTCTAGTCTTCATGAAGAGCATTGAAAAACGTTTTAACTATAAGGTGAACCCTCCATGTAATCACCTCTGTGCATGCCTCTCTCTGAGTGGGAAGGACACTGCTCCAGAGCACACGATTCCCCTCCTGGGCACCAGAAGGGCAAGCAGCTGTACCTACAAGGTTAGGGTATAGAAGTAAAGCCACAAAGAGATAAATGGGTTCACTCTCATGCTATGGACAAGCCAGCTGTGAGGACACAGCTGTTTCATGGCTCAAAGTTACAGCAACTGCACAGGTTGTGAACACACCAAAGCCCAGTGCTCACTGTAAATGTTCAGGGGTCTGGGGACAGCAGCGGCACAAGGGACAGAGGCATTGTCAAGCAAGCAGAGTCCCAGAGCTGCCCAAAGAGTCAGCAGATGCTATGCAAGGTACTGCTGGATCCCAGGGAGGCCACAACTCCAAATTCTCCACCTAAAAAGGTTTCCTCTAGGATGGTCCTGTGCCCCTGTTTCAGTCCAGTGTCTGCTTTCCCACACTACAGAAAACGAGTCCTTACCTCCCAGCATTAAGGGAATCCTCTTCATGTTTTTATCCACATTCAGCATTTACTTGGGCAATTTTCCTTCATCCTTGATCACTCCTGGCCCACATAATAACACAAATGATGGAGAACAGTAGGGCACTGACTCAATTTTGCATTTTTAGTATGTTTGGGGAAAGATCTGCTGCAATCACTTTGTTCTACCTCATCAGCACTCCTGCTCTTTAATAGGTTTTCTGCATAAAACCTATGCAGACAAATTAACAGGGTGAGGTATTTCAAGCAGATCTTGGTCTTTATGGTTTATTCACTCACTTAAGCCATATTAGGATAGAATAGAATCAACAAGGTTGGAAGAGACCTCTAAGATCATCCAGTCCAACCTAGCACCCAGCCCTATCCAATCAACCAGACCATGGCACTAAGTGCCTCAGCCAGTCCTTTCTTGAACACCTTCAGAGATGGTGACTCCACCACCTCCCTGGGCAGCCCATTCCAGTGCCAATCACTTTCTCTGTGAAGAACTTCCTCCTAACATCCAGCCTAGACTTTCCCCGGCACAACTTGAGGCTGTGCCCCCTTGTTCTGTTGCTGGTTGTCTGGGAGAAGAGACTGACACCCACCTGGCTACAACCTCCCTTCAGATAGTTGTAGACAGCAATGAGGTCTGCCCTGAGCCTCCTCTTCTCCAGGCTAAACAACCCCAGCTCCCTCAGCCTCTCCTCATAGGGTTTGTGTTCCAGTCACTTCACTAGAAAGGTTCTCAGATCAGGAAAGGGTAATTCACACATCTGCCTAGTGAGTGCATCAGGCTCCACAACTGGACCCACAGCTTCAGAACAGCCCAAAGATTTAAAACCAAGAGAATGTCAGGAATAAATGTTTTCCAAAATTAAAAACCAGAAGTGCAGAGAGCAGTTGTTTTCCTCTCATCTCTCAGAGCCTTGAAACACCCCATTTAAAATTCCATTCCCCACAGCAAGAGTACAAAGAAGCTCCAATAAAGGTAGGTAGCAAATTTGTACACTGAATGCTTCCCAATTTTCCATTTGCTCAGTGAAAACCATATGTCACTTCTGCAATTGCACTTTTCATTCATTAAGATGAGAAATTGATTCTTTTATGCAATCTGCTACTATTCAGACAGCAAAACATTGTGATGCCTGGTAGCAGACTTGCTGGTTTTGCTCTTAGAAGGGTGAGTTTTGTTGGTTTGGGTTTTTTTTTCCCCCCCTCTTCCTGTGAGAGGAAAGCTTTTCCCAAAGGATTTAAGCAATTTCATAAAACAAATGTAAAAACAAAGACACCTTTGTTTAAGGACTGAAGGTCTTGTTTTGTTTTAAGGGGGGATGGAGAGGGAAGGAAGAGAGAAATGTCACTGATCATCTTTCAATTACACAGGAAAAAAGGAGAGATCTCATTCCTAAAATAGCAACTGTGATAGCACAAATTGGCTATAATAAGCAGGCCATCAGATTAAAAAAAATAAAGAAAACCACCACAAACATTTTTTTCTCTAAATAAAGAGATTTGTTTATTACAATCGCAAGCAAACACCCCAAACTATCACAGTGAAGATCAGAGGAATGCAATATTTTCTCTCCAAACTGAAGTGCTTACACTGTGCACTCCCATATGTTGTGCTTAGAATCACAGAATCAGGATAGGAATGGACCACAAGGATCATCTAGTTCCAATCCCCCTGCCATGAGCAGAGACAGCCTACCCTAGAGCAGGCTGCCCACAGCCTCATCCAGCCTAGCCTTAAACACCTCCAGCCATGGGGCCTCAACCACCTCCCTGGGCAGCCCATTCCAGGCTCTCACCACTCTCATGCTCAACAATTTCCTCTTCCCATCCAGTCTGAACCTATCCACCTCCATCTTTGCCCCATTCCTCCCAGTCCTCTCACTACCTGAGTGCTTCACTGGAGTCAGTTTCTTCTTTTTCTCACAGTCCACCAAATAGGAAGAAAAGGAAAAAAAGACCTGAAATGTGTGGTTTTAAATACAGAAAAGAAGGTTTTAAATACAGACAGATCTTGAGGTTTCTTTGCAGCTAGAATTTGTGAAGCTCAGCCTAACAAATATATACTGAAATACCACCCAACACTACAAAAGGAGTAGCCCCTTGAACCTGGACAGCAAATGTTGCAGCATGTGGACAACACAGTAAGAGCAAATAAAGTAAAAGCTAATTCATTAAACCCATCTGAAATCCTTCACCATGGTGTGTGTGTGAAGGTCCTTCAGGAACCCTTGAGCAAGCAGAACTTCACATCTGCAAACACTCCCTGAGCATTTCATAGAATCATAGAATCAACCAGGTTGGAAGAGACCTCCAAGCTCATCCAGTCCAACCTAGCACACAGCCCTAGCCAATCAACCAGACCATGGTACTCAGCCAGGCTTTGCTTGAACACCTGCAGAGATGGTGACTCCACCACCTCCCTGGGCAGCCCATTCCAATGCCAATCACTCTCTCTACCAACAACTTCCTCCTAACATCCAGCCTAGACCTCCCCCGGCACAACTTGAGACTGTGTCCCTTTGTTCTGTTGCTGCTTGCCTGGAAGAGCCCAGCCCCACCTGGCTACAACCTCCCTTCAGGTAGATGTACACAGCAAAGAGCTCTGCCCTGAGCCTCCTCTTCTGCAGGCTGCACACCCCCAGCTCCCTCAGCCTCTCCTCATAGGGTTTGTGTTCCAGGCCTTTCACCAGCTTTGTCACCCTTCTCTGGACACCTGACTCCAGCCTGAACCTTCCCTGGAGAAGCTGGAAACCTTTTCCTCTTATCCTGTTGCCTGACACCAATGAGAAGAGGGTGCACCCTAACTCCAGCCTCCCTTCAGGTAATTGCAGAAAGCAATGAGGTCTTCCTTCAGCCTCCTCTTCTCCAGACTGGACAACCCCAGCTCTCTCAGACCCACTGGCAGAACTCAACAGTGACACACTTCAGTAATATCCCAGCTCAGAAAGGCAAAACACCACAGATAACAACAATCTTGCAATCAAAAACAAACTGCAAGTGAAATCTATCATGTTTTAGCTACTTCTATGACTAATTTCCAAAGCTTAATATTCAATTTGAACTTTCTCTAAATGAAGTCTTGAAGTATGTGCATGCCTGGGAAAGAACAGGATGTTCTTAATTAAGATATTAAAACAGAAAAACACTGGAGGTGGACAGGAGAAATAAGTCTGTCAAATAGATGACAACAGCAACATTGCTTTTTATATAGAGAAGGTACAAATAAAATGTATGTTATCATCACCATCTCTAAAGTGCTCCACCCAGCTGTTAGCTGACTCTCCTCCATCCTCATTTAAGATGAATATACCCAGAAATAGACCCAAGAAACTGCTCTGTTGCTAGTGGCTCCCTGACCTCCACCAAATGGTAACGTGCACAGATCAACCTGTCAAATAGAGAATGACAACATACAAAGGTCATCACAAATCCAGAGGTCTGGGTCCTCTCATGAAATTGGGTAGTTATTTAAAACAGACCTACTACTGTGCAGAAGTACTGGACAAAGAGGAAGACTGTTCCCAAAGGTCCTTACACACTACAAGGACACTCCTTCAGCTCCTACTAGCATAACACACAAATCTGAAAGTTAAACCACTGGAAAGGCACAGAACATTTTTTTGTTCTTCCTCCTTCTGTCCACAATTCTTTTCTTGTTGCTTTGTTTTGAAATTATCCAAGACACCAAGCAATTTGCAGAGGCTCACATCTAAAAGGTTCTCCTGCAGTTTACTGCGAGGTTCTGCTTTGTTCCTTCCCTGCTGTAACCTCTCTTTGTGCAAAATGTGCTTTTCTAAACAGTTCAACCCCAAGGAGCTAATAGATATCCCACAGTTACATCACATCCATGAATAAAACATGAGCTTTCCAATCCAATTTGGGCACCAGTTAATGTGCACACAGAGTTCAAGTGTAATATGCAAGTATTTCTCCTTCATTTCCCCGTTCAGCAGTTTGTTCATTCAGGCTCTGCACAATTCTCACTGTCTCAGTCACATTTTCTCTTTCAGGTGTGCACGTTCCAAGTTCTGCCTCGACTTCTTTAACCACCAGCTCCTTGCTCCAGTCCATTTCTCTGCTTGCCAGCCTGACCATTCTACCACAGACATACATTTCTTTGCCTGATTAACGAGAAGGCTGTTCCTTTCCATTTGCTTCAGCTGCAGACGATACTGGCTGCTGCTGTTATCTTCCCTGCCCAATGAAGTCTTAAAACATTTCCTCTCATTTCTTAATGCAGACTTTTCCAAGACCTCAAATCGTAACAGGAAATTATTTGAGCAATTTTCTTTCTGAAGAACAGAGCAAAGCATCAGGAGAACAAATGCTCTGCTCCCTGGTTTGCTAGATACTCGTTTGAATTTAGGTTGAATCTCTCCCTTGTAAATCTGAAATAAACTTTTCCACCTCACCCATTAATACTCGGAACTCGAAGGCTGTCCGGTGAAAGCTGCTTATACAAATGCAAAGCACAGCCTTAGCCTCATCTTTTTTAATGATACACCCAACAATCATATAAAGGAGCAAATAAGAAATCACAATAAGCTACCAGCCTAATAACACATACTAAAAGCTACCAAGGCAATAAATTCAATTTTCCCTGGGATTGTTAAATTATTCTTTTGATGGCTCAACACAATCTCTTCCCATCTATTTCCTATGGGGGATGCTGAGACATTGAGCTGATTACACAGCTCCCCTCTAAAAGGAAAAAAAACCCATACATTTAAAGTAAATACCTACAATTTAATACTCCAGATTTTCAATAAACTATGCTGGAAAGGAGTTTGCAACTGGATTGCTTCTAAGAAAGGAAGATACCTGCTTGATAAAGTCAAAACAAACAGACACCGAGCAATATGTCGACAGTGATCTTGCTTTGATGAACTCTCAAAGCACCTTATTTTTCCAATGATCCCTTCACACAGATGTCACCAAATAATCTTCCTTTTGAAGAGTCAGCTCAACACTTCCAGAAGTTTGAGTGGGCACATAAAGCCCAGTTACAGGAGAGCTTATAAGTGGACAGACCCTGATGCTATAGCAACAATCAAATCAAGTCTGAAGCTCAACAGGCAACCTGATCTAGTTGAGGACGCCTTTGCTTACTGCAGAGAGGCTTGGACTAGATGACCACCTTTGGAGGTTCTTCCCAAACCAGACCAGTCTATGATTGTGCTAGTTTTAGGCTAACTGGAATATTTTAATGAGAGAAATTAAATGATAGGCTGTGATAAGGAAACAATGGTGATGTCTACTGCACTCACAGGCTTGCTGAGATGTATAAAAACAAGAACACAAACACAGATAAGACAGAGGGGAGAGTCAGTGTTATGTGTGTTTTGCTGTCTTCCTGGGCTGCTTCTGCATAACTAATCCTTCTGCTTTTCTATCCCTCCTTGCTGACTCTCCAAGCTCACCTTGCATGTAAGGCAAACTCTGGGATAAGGTAGAGGAGTAGAAAGAAGATGGAAGGGTGGTTGGGAGCCCCTCCTGGGGACTCTGGTTTCTGGGAGAGCTGTTGTCCTTCTGTATTACCTTTAACTTGTCTATTTCTGTCTATAGCTGTAGGTATTGTAAATATCTACTTGTGTGTTGTGCTAAGCTGTAAATATAAAGCTTCATTCCTTAACTTCTAGACAGCTGAGCCTAGTCTGGGTGAATTCATAAAGCGCAGGGAGGAAGGTGGGAGGCGAGGTGGGGAGGGGGGGGGGGGGGGGGGGGGCAGGTAACTCTCAAACCATCACAATGATTCTCTGAAGCCAGCACAGTGTAGCCTTCAAATCACATACATCATCATCACATCTTCTTTGAGGTATGTGTCTCTTCAGTGTGTACCAGACAAGTCTCCATCAATTACCTGAGAAAGACCAAGCTGGTGTACCTCATACCTCAGTTTGTTCCTGGCAGTTAAGTTGCGTGGCCTTTACCCAGCTCAGCACCAGCATCTAGGCCAGGTACTACTACACCTACAAAACAGCTCCACTGAGCCCTGCAACACAAGGATGCAGCCAGAGCCAGGAGCACCCCTAAGAGAGCATGAAATCAGGCAGAGGACAAATATGGGCACACAGAAGAGGAGAGCATAATCCTTTTATTTATTCATGGGTTCAAGTCACCCATCCTGACCTCCAGCCTGCATGTCCATTTATGCATTTTCTGTCCCACCTATACTAATTTGCAGTTATCTTTAATATTTTATGGGTTAGACTTGATTCCATTACGCACTAAAGAGAAGAAAAAGCAGCAGCTACTAATGCCATGGATGAGGTCTTTTTCAATTGCTATAAATCCCATCCACCATCAAGTGACTGGACAACATACACCACTCAAAAATAAGATTTTCTGCTCATCACACCTCTCTTGCTGAAGTGTTTTCTATTTCTGTTGATTAGCAGCGAAGATTGAAGCACAGAAGTTGAAAATCAAAACATACAAGTTATGGTAGCCTGAGTTACCTGAGCTGTCCATTTCCCTAACATGCAAACTTCAACACAAACTGGAACTTGAAAGACATGCAGCTGGGAGAGCATCCAAACTCTGACAGTTAGGAAACTCATTTTGAATTCCCCATGTACATACATCCAACGGAGCCATCAAATCATCCCTCCTGTACGTCAAGTTTTTAAATCCTAAACTACAGATGAGCTTTCAGTTTATGACCCTTCCTCTTCTCCAAGAATTTGCCCCAGGGAAATTTATAAGCAGCTGCTCTCTCCTCTCTCTCTGCCATTACTACGCCACAAAACCCAGCCCAGGTGAAGTTTGGGTCTCTCATCTAATTCCACCACACCACATCCTCTCTGTAGCCTGCATGGCCCTGTACACATTGCACTAAAATTTAGTATTTTCTGTACACAAGTGAGCAGAACATGAAGTCTCCCTAATGCCTTGCAGCACAGCTTGCCTATCTCTGCTGAAGAGCCCTGACTGAGGATCAGATGTGCCTTCAGTTCATGCTCACCATCACTCAGCCCTGTTTGACTATGCCATTCAGGCCTTTTTCCTCCAGGCCTGTTTTAAAGGATGACCTGCCAGCTGATAGCAGATGTGTTGTTAATAATCACTCAGTAGATAACTTCACTTTTAGAGCTATTTAACTTCCTCTCATTCCTGTTGCTTCAGTCATCACAGGCATTCAGCCCTTCCTGTGCAATATTCCAGCCCCGCTCGGTGCTGACTGCGTTTCCTATCTTTGCCTCATCAGCAATCATCCTCAGCATAGAATTAGCCTGCACAGGGGAGTGAAAAACCAGCCCTCCATGACACCAGCTCAGAGCAGTAACTCCTTTATTCACACGCTGGCCAAGTCACCATTTCTCCTCCAGGAGACACCTCACCATNGGTGCCATGGTCTAGCCTTCAGCTCTGTGGTAAAGGGTTGGACTTGATGATCTGTGAGGTCTCTTCCAACCTTGGTGATACTGTGATACCATTCCTTAAGCCAAGTCCCATACTTCCACTTTAGCCATTCAGCCTGCCATGGTGTGTATCAAACTGAAGGCTTCTGCTCCTTTGTCTAGGATATTCAGTATTAAACCAGTAATAACACATCTTTAGTCTTCCATGACCTAACTGTGGCAAATCCATGATGCATTTTATCCTGTTTTCCACTTATCTTTGCGTACTTAATTACTTTTTCCATTCCAAATTTGCCCTAAATCTTTGAATACTATTGAGACCAGAGGAAAATGTGTGAAGATTTTATTGTCTTCTCCCTTTAAAATAAATACAAGTATACTTTTATCAATAAAAATAAATACAAGCACACTTATTTTATCAATAAAAATAAATACAAGCACACTTCTTTTCCTATATTGCTATTCCAACTATTACATTCAATTTGATAGAATTCAATCCTCTTTTTTAACCTGGCTCCACTGTCCTATCTCTTTCAGGCTCTTGAAGCAAAGCTTCCTTAGTCTGACTGTTAAATCTGGAAGCAGGCATAAGACATTTATTCTGGCCATTTCACTTTGGCATCCTTTCTTCCACCTTCAAACCCCTATCCCTATCTAAAACCAGTTACAACTGCTGATTTTGGAAGCATGAGACACATTTTTCAGCTATAGTCTGGTCCTCACAACATCATAGCCAAGTTCTTTTCTCTTTTAGTTTTTTTGCCCTCTTCATCTTAAATTTCTTCATGCATTGCTTTTGGCAATTCATGTGCTGCCCCTGCAGTTTCTCCTCTGATGATCAATCCCCTCCTTCACTTCATTCCTTACAGGTTTTACAGTAACTTGCAGTATCTTATTCTTGCAGCAAGGTCCAAAGCCTCACTTGGCAAGTTTTTCCTCCTCCTTAAAATGCAGTTTCCAAGCAGCTGTTGCACCTTTCACTTAAGGCAGTCCAAGCCTTTTGTTTTTTTTTTAAAGCTTCTAACTCCTACAGCTCTTCAAACTCATGGACTTCACAAGGTAGCTCCTCTAACTTCTCAGAATTTGCCCTGCTGAAATCAAATATTCTTGAAATAAAACCACTTTGTAGCTGGCATATGCTTATGCCTCAGTTTCATTTAAAATTATTAACTTGTGGCTAATCAACAGATGTGGTTAAGGCTTTGTGGAACAGAGCTGAAGCCCAGCAGTGCAAAGCCAGACCCAGTGTTAGCCATGGGGAGACCAGAGACATTCCTTACCCAGAGTTCAAAGATACACCCTCTAGATTTGGGCAGGCTATAAACATCAGCTTTCATCTACCCTGCATTCCACTCCAATTAATGGATAAAATCTACCCTCTGATGGGGAACTGATGAAAATCAGTTCATGGACTGATTTTCAGTTAACTGCCATCACTAGGAAACACACCTACAAAAGCACACTTGACAAACACCTTCCTTTCATAGGCCAGCACAGCACCTCTGAGGTGCTCTTCAGCTCTGAGCAACCAGAACACGTTTGCAAGGCTACACCTTGCAAGTTAACTCAGTTTTGCCTCCCTAAATCAACACTAACCTTCCGGATTTAGGAGGGTAACACAGACCTTTAAGAGCAAAACCATCTCCCATCCACTGGAAGACTGAATCCATACTAAGTGCCTGCAGCAACAATTTGAGATCTGACATCTCATGTGTGCTCACAGGCCCATGAGGCACAAGGAGGGATGGTGCTGATGATCAGGTGCTACAGTAGGACATGGAAGAACTGCTGTGGCAGTGTGACAGTGAATGATCTCCATAGGAATCCACAAAACACCATTTCTCTCAACATTTGTGATACCATTTTCTTTACATGGCTGCACTGCCATGAGGGCAGCCCAGGCCTTCCGTGCAACAGCAAGACCATGCTACACAGCCTATCTGCTCCATCGAGGCTGTAAATCACACTAACCACCACATTCTTGGTAGACCTGCACCTACACTGTGGTGCACAAGCACCTGCCTGCTACCTCCTGCTCAGAGCCTAAAACCCGCAGAGGGGAAACTGACATCCTAAGTTTTCAAACTACCTATAAGGCATACAGCTCTGCCAGCTCCAGTTGCCCCACATCATGCCATGGGCTGCCTGGAGTCTCTGCAAGACTGCTGGTGGTCTCTGCACTCACCTCTCTTGGCCACTGCCACCAACAAATGCACATCCCCAAGAAGCACGGTCATGCTGATGATGCCTTCTTGTTCTCAGAGCTGGTCAAATTATCTCAATTCACAGACTCACAGAATGGTTTGGGTTGCAAGGGACCTTAAAGATCATCTAGTTCCAACGCCACTGCCATGGGCAGGGGCACCTCCCAACAGAACACCTTGCTCAATGCCTGATCCAACATGGCCTTGAACACCTTCAGGCAGGGGGCATCCACAACTTCCCTTAGCAACCTGTTCCAGTGTCTCACCATCCTCACTGTTAATATCTTTCTTCCTAAGATCTAGTTTAATTCTACCCTCCTCAAGTTCCAAACCATCCCCTCTCAATGCAAGACTTAGGGTTCAGCCACTGTCTGAACGGAGATGTTCAGCCACTGTCTGAAGCAAGGAGCATGGCACCGGACACATAAGAAGACAATTAACTCTGTTAGTCACACATGAGGAACTAATGTGCCACCTTTAACTCCAGAATCACTTTAAAGTGTTTTATCTTGTTAATTCTAGGTCAGTTGAGCCCATGTGTGGTATGGATTACAGTGACCCTTTTAGAGCTCTCACCATTTTTAACTAAGTAGGACACTTAACATCAGACACAAGCCAGGCTGTGCAGCTCCTGCACACCACCATCAACCAGCTGGATTTCTGGGCAGCACCGGGGACAAGCTGCTTTATAAAGCATGGCTCTTGTGGCACACAAGTATGAATGTGAAATACATGAGACACACCAAACCTGACCCAGCATCACATTAAATCCATGCAGGCATTATACAAAAAGAGAAGTCGAACTGAAGTGACCTTCGAAAAGGCACCCAGCAAATCAGTGGCCGATTGACCAACACAGCAAGTACTAAGCCAAGTGATAAAAAAGCCTACATTAAAGACAAAAAGTTGCCTTGATGCTTGCAAAACACAACAGCATTGTCATTTGAAACACAAAGGAGATGTTTCGTCCTCAAATATCTGGAGACAGTAACTGCAGACTTTAAAGACAAGCAAGTACCAACACTGCAAATAACCATGAAGTTTAGAAAACTCAATGTTTTGATTCACTGGAGATGTTAATTTGCCAGTGCCAGGTCTCTGAAAGTTTCCACCTTTTTCTCTGCCCTGTGTGCAACCATTTTTATATATATATATATCGGGCCCTAAGTCACAAACAAGTCTCTTGCTCTCCCCTTTTTGCAGAGATGTCTTGTTCGATTAAGGGAAAAAGAAGGGGGAAATGCGTATTTAAGTAAACTTCGTTTTGGATAAACCTCCTCCCTCCTCCTAGATAAAGTTTGCTTCAGGTCAGAGGAGCACTGTGCTCCGAAAGCAAGCATGGGCAGGCCCGATCCCAGCCGGTACTGTGACAGATGCGGAGCAGAGCCGGAGTCGGGCGAGTGCGGTCCCTGGGGAGGCGACCATGTGCTCGGCCCCACGTCCAACTCGAAAGGGCACACCGGGGAGGAAGCTCACGCCGGCTCGGGGGCGACTATTCGGAGCAGTTAGTTCAGCAGCTATCACTTCCAGCCGCTTTCTCCTGGGCCATATGTTTCCCCCTGACATTAGCGAGGCATTTCATAGCAGCCAAACCGCTCCGCCCGCTCCGCCGCCGACCCGCTCGCAGGCTGTGGACTGTGAACCGCCGCCCCCAAAAGCACAAGCACGAAGCCCGACCAGCCCCGGGCATCCACCCACGGCGCCCACCCCAAGGGAGCCGCTTTCTATCACTGGAGGGAGCCGCCCGCCTCACCGACCCTCGGCGCAGGGCACGGCAGGGCTAGGCAGGGCGGCTCTTGCCGCAGCGCCCAACGGGGCCGAGCCCCCTGCCCGTCCCCGGAGCACTGCCAGCCCCGCACCCGCACGGCGCTGCCTGCCACTCGCCAGGTGCCCACCGGGGACGGTTGTGGGGGGGTCCTGCGCGGGGCCGCCGGCAGCAAGCTGGGGAAAAGCTGCGGGACGGCGCCGCGTTCAGCCCCGGGCCCCGCCGCGCACTGGCCCGGCCGGGCCCAGCGCCTAGCTGCCGCCCTTACCGTCATCGCCAGCACGGCGCTGGAGCCTCCCGGAGAGGAGCGAGGAGATCCAGCGGGGAAGAGCCGGGGCCGAGAAAGCAGCCGCCACCGCCGCGAAGAGGAGGAGGAGGAGGAGGCGGAGGATCGGCGGCAGAGGGGAGGAGACGGAGGGGCGCAGGGAGCCGAGCGCCTGGCAGCTGCCTGCCTGCCCGCCCGCCCTCCGCGCAGCCGGCGCTTCCTCCCGACACGCTGCCGACTCGGGCCGGGCCGGGTGCGGGGGCCGGAGCTGCGGGGGCCGCCCAGCGCCGAGGGGCCCGGCTGGCAGGGCGGGATCGCCCCTCGCCCTTTCCCGCCCTGTACAAAGGGGACCAGTCGCTGCCGCCTTTGTTCGGCCGAGAGGCGCCCGGGCAGGGGAAGGGAAGGCGGCAGGGTGGCAAAGCTGGGGCGCTGCTCCCACCCCGGGGTTGTGTCTCCGGCCCTGGCAGACGCGAGACAACTTCACTGGAATTAATTTGCGTCTGTGATGAAACGTCCTTCACCTCCGCCGGTGCCAAACGCTGCTCGGCATCCAGCGCTGCGCTCAGCCTACAGGGCTTCAGCCGTGCCTCAGGAGCTGGCTGGTGACTCCTGTGGAATTAAGGTGCTTGTATTTTTCTGTTGCAGAGGATAGATGGGATCGTGATGATCGGTTTCTTAGTGTTCTGCACTTAGGAGCCACCAAGCACCATCAAAAACTGAATTTCAGATGCACCTTTATCCCATTGCCAGTGGTCGTGCACGAGTTTCCTCCCAAAGGTTGCCTCTCGTTTGCCTGTTGATCACAGGATCACAGAATGTTAGGGGTTGGAAGGGACCCAAGGAGATCATCGAGCCCAATTCCCCTGCCAGAGCAGGACCATACTATCTAACACAGATCACAGAGGAACACATCCAGACAGGCCTTGAAAGGCTCCAGAGGAGGAGACTCCACAACCTCTGGGATGTGATCTACAAACCCAGTTGTTCACCGATCATTGAAGTACCTCACAAAAGCATGTCCTTTGTCACAGTACTCCATTGCTCATCCTATAAACCTCCTCCATCTTACTGATCCCAGTCCTTCAGGTACTTAGGTCATAGAATCGTTTTGGTTGGAAGAGACCTTTCAGATCATCAAGTCCCTTCCTCCCTGGAGGCGTTTAAGGCCAGGCTGGATCAGGCCTTGAGCAACCTGCTCTAGTGGGAGGTGTCCCTGCCTATGTCAGGGGGTTGGAGCTGGATGATCCATGAGGTCCCTTCCAACCTAAACCATTCTATGATTCTATGATTTTAATTCCAGATGAACATGCAAGCACTGTTAAAGCCTAGGCACATGGAGAGCTTTTCTGTTGGGCCCCAAAAGCTATGGAGTTGTTTCCTATGCTGCTAACTGCTAAGTTACTCTCACCCAGGCATCACATGCTGGATCACTTTATTAAATTATGCCACATTGTCCAGCTGTTGCCTCTGGGAAGAAGTATGGAACAATCCAATTAATGTCTCACCTTTTTAATTTAGCTACTGAAGTATGATTTTTTTTTCTCACCATCAAGACCAGGAACAACCTAGCTTCTGCCTTAGGTGAATAACCCACACACTGAAGCAGCGGCTAGAGATGCCCCAGCTACAAGACAAGCTGCAGGCCTGAGCTGATCAGGAACACCCATGGACTTCATCATGCTCCAAATCCCTTTCATGAAACCAGCACCCTGGCCCCAGGGTGAAGTTTAAGGGTACATTAAATAATTATCCTTGAACGCAGATCTTTGCATTTTGAGACACCACAACCCCTGATTTATAAATAACAACTAAGGCAAGACGTGCATACACATGATTCAGCTCATCTAATTCAGTAGGGCTACTCAACAGGAGTAGAATAAAGCATGCGTAAGAAATTGTGTTGTCTGGAAGTAAGCCAAGAACCTCTGGAAATGGACATCAAATTACCCCATTCCAGACATTGCTTTCCTATGCTTTGCTAAGAGCAGGTTGTTATGAAATGCATTGATCTTATCAGACCATTAAAATATTTCACAGCTTTCAAAAGCTTTTGGGATACAAAAATTTTCAACCCCCACTTATTGATCGTAACTCTTCCTGAGTTCATATTCATACAATAAATAGAATAAAGCCTTTACTGCTGTGATCTGTAGGAGTACTCAGAATCAGCTGATGCTACTTAAAACTGTGTTAATTACTACAGGTTCTCAAGGTCCTGTTATAATGCAGCACACCACCGGGCTGAAGCCCAGTCCACCTTAAACAATGTGTTCTTACTGTTCATGCAACATGAAGCTGCCATTAGCAGTGAGTCCCCGTCTCACAGCTGCTTCTAAACCCAAGGTCTGCTTGCATTCAAAAAGTTTCAGCTGCGTTTAGGCACCGTATGTGCTGTTCACAACATCACCTGTAACTCTGGGTCAGAACAACTGAGGGCAAAGCAGCTCATCTCGCCCTGTCTAGCTCTGGAGAGCCTGGCTGCAGAACTTTTGGGGTTTGGATTTGTCCTGCTTGTGTAAACTTCCATTTAATGATCAATACTCAATTCAAAATGCAGGCTGCTGCCTGAATTACGACGGCACTCAGGCTGAATTAGCCACAGCGACTCAGGCACTCAACAGTGTAGCTTTCCTCCCTGCCCCTACATCTGCAGGACATATTTACTCTTGAGTCCTTCCAGTCTGCTGGGCAAGTGTGAAAGGAGGTCGGCATCAGCCTGCATTAAGGAGCCAAGCTGCAATGTACAGCAGCTTCAGCACCAAGTATTTTAGTGTACTCCTCTCTGGTTAAATCCATGAGTGAGGCATGTGCATGGTTTGATGTCAGCCATGAGTGAGGCATGTGCATGGTTTCTGATGTCAGCCATGAGTGAGGCATGTGCATGGTTTCTGATGTCAGCCATGAGTGAGGCATGTGCATGATTTCTGATGCCAGCCATGAGTGAGGCATGTGCATGGTTTCTGATGTCAGCCATGAGTGAGGCATGTGCATGGTTTCTGATGTCAGCCATGAGTGAGGCATGTGCATGGTTTCTGATGTCAGCCATGTGCGTGGTTTGATATCTGTCATGAGTGAGGCATGTGCATGATTTCTGATGTCAGCCTGATCTTCCTACTCCATCCAGCCACTGCCTCAAAGACACCTACCAAGATGAGAGTGAGATGGCTGAAGGAAAGCACCGCTGCAGCTGTCACAGCTGGATCACCCATGTCTGCATGTGGCTGAGCTGTATGTGCACCTTCAGCAAAGCTGACTGAGCAGTATTTCACAAAGAAGGTTGAGTTCTCCATTGCCACCCCTCATGTACATCCAGCTGCTCATACAAACAGAGTGCTGCAGCTCACTCTAGTCCTGTGTTTGTGCACTGGGCAGTATTTTACTTTATTTCACTAACAAGCTCTGTAGAAAATGTGTGAGCAGCATTGGTGGGAGCTGTAAAGCTGCAGGTATTCAGGAGCACACAGTGTTTTCAGTGTTGTTTGAAGCAGGGGGCTGATGACAAGTCCAAAAATCATGCTGACCTGTTCTCCTGGTGCTCAAATGCCATGGGAAGCAGGCCAGAAACCCACTTTCTTAGCTCCCTGAATGTCTCAGCACTACCTACAGAGACTAATATGGTGGATTGGATAGGGCTGGGTGATAGGTTGGACTGGATGAGCTTGGAGGTCTCTTCCAACCTGGTGGATTCTATGACTCACTGATGTCTTCTCTCATTCACTTCATTCTCATCATTTTGAACTTGGCTTTAATTAGGATCCAGCACAAGGCTTTAATTTTGTTCCTGTCTTTCTCTGCTATCACCTTGGGCTTTACTTAGGAGACTTGGGCTTTACTTAGGAGACTGTTAAGGTTGTGTGTACTTTCTGATTTCAGAAGTTGTGTGGAGGTAACCCAGGCTGAAACAGCGGAACTGAAGGGTGGAGGCTGCAACTACATCATTTGACATCCTGCCTCAACCCGTGGAAGCAGGGAAATAAAGACGTGTCTGCTCCTTTCCCCTACATACACCCACTAAGAGGACACAGCCCCATTAAAGCTGAGCCAGACAGATAGTAGTTCTTTAATTAGGCTTCTCCTTTTAAGTGTCCCAGGAAAATTATAAGAAATACCACAAGGTTGCCCAAGAACAAACGAGATATGCTTTTAAACACCCTTTATTACCAGCATTGCATAAGCATTCCAACAATCAAATCTAACAGTTTGTTATCACAGTGGCAATCCCTTTGGCTTAGCAGCAGCAAGATGAATAGCATGTCATATCTGCTCTCAGCAAATAGCTGCCTGCCTTTGTAAACAAAGCTGTCAAGACCCATTCTCCATACACATTTGCAAATTATATCCATTGCTTATGTGTCTTGCAGCATATTTAGTATGCTGCCAGGGGAATGTTACCCCTCACATCAGTTTTATACGTTCCCAACATCATAATATTGTCAGGGAACAGGTACCTTGGGAGCTGTGCCTTGGATTCACTAATGTCTGCTGCAGACCCTCTGATGAGAAATGTGCTTATTACCTAGTTTGCAGACATTCATACCTTGCACCTAAATGCACGCTGAGAGTGATTGCCTCATTACTCCAGTAAACAAGAAATCACCCAGCATTGTAGTCATTATACACTCCTTTTAGTCCTAAAGCTGTTAAAAGGAGTAAGAAACTTTCAATTACATCTCTGAGCACCCTGCTTGCTTTCTATGTGTGTATCATAGAGTCAGCCAGGTTGGAAGAGACCTCCAAGCTCAGCCAGCCCAACCTAGCACCCAGCCCCAGCCAATCAACCAGACCATGGCACTAAGTGCCTCATCCAGTCCTTGCTTGAACACCTCCAGGGCCAGTGACTCCACCACCTCCCTGGGCAGCCCATTCCAATGCCAATCACTTTCTCTGGCAACAACTTCCTCCTAACATCCAGCCTAGACCTCCCTCAGCACAACTTGAGACTGTGTCCCCCTGTTCTATTGCTGGTTGTGTGGGAGAAGAGCCCAACCCTAGCTGGCTACAGCCTCCCTTCAGGTAGTTGTAGTCGGCACTGCAAAACGCCTCCTCAGTAGCAACAGGTCATTTGCTGTCCACGTGCTCAGCTCAATCCCTGAGTGAGAAGGGTGTGTGGTATCCTGATGTTTCAGCCCTGTGTCCTCATCCCAGCACCAGCATTTTGCTTGCTGGCTGACCGGGAGGCATTCGCTTCAATTCCTTGCCTCAGCTTAACTGTGTGCAAGATGATAATAACAGCAGTTCACAGAGGAGAGTAAATTAGTTAATATGTGCCCTGTGCTTTTAGAATACAGAGTGAAATGTGAGCTTAACACTGTAATTTCAGGCCTCCCTTTGGCATTTAGTGATTTTTAGATCTTGTTTAATCTGCATAACATGTGCAGGGGACAGCACTGATAGTCGCTGGCATTTTTTAAAGGCACAAGTCCCTCTGATATGGCAAAACCTATGACCACACCTCTTTAACAGTTATATACAATGTGTTTAGCTCCTGGTATTTGAAGTGCTGTAGCTTTGTCCATTTCACTTGCTGAAGTGGGCCCATTTTTCCTATAAACCCATCTATCATGCTAATTTTGACATTTAATGTTAACGATCTGTAATAAAGTAATGCCATTTCAACAGAGGGTTCTAATTAGTTGCCAGGAACACAATATAGATGTGTATAATCACACATTCTGCGTGTGAGGAGAGCTGCTGCCTTCTCATTACAGGGACTAAAACCACAGAGCATCTCATCTCTGTTATCGTACAGAGCGATGTAGGAACACACTCCTGACCCCAGCAGGGAATGGCACAGAAGGGCAGAATCGGGGACAGATAAATAATGTGATGACACTAAACTGTGAGGCAGAGTTTCTCCATGGAAAAAAAACACTTCACTGTACTTCTGTGTTCCCATCTGCCTGCAGCTCTCTGGCTGCTACAGCTCTGGAATACCAAGGCAGGAGTTTATTCTCTTCAGCTGATCAAGCCAGCGTGGGGAATGATGCTATCAGGGAAGGCTGGATTGGAAAGGGAGATGAGAAGGATCCAGCAGTTCCTGTTACACTCAGTAAACACTACAGGAGAGTCACTATGGGAGTCATTTATTGCCTGTTGCAGGGCTTTCTCCTTTAATTACCAGGAGCTAGGAAATCCAAGATCAAGAGAGATGGATCAATAGTGCCTAGTGTGACCGAGTGCCGTTCAAGCCAGCTGAGATGTGGTGTGGTTGTCAGAATCTAATCAGAAGCTGTGAGTTCTGATTTCAGGGTCTCACTGCTATTAAAGCAGAACTATTTTTTTTCCAGGTGCCACATGAGGTGCAGAACTAGCTCAGAGACACATAGGGGAAGGGACAGAACAGTGCACCTAGCTCTCAAGAACTAAAAATGGTTTGTGCTGGTGAAGTTAATCCAGACTGTGACGCTGGTGTTTGTGAAAGCAAGCTTGCTGCAGCCCTTTCTAAAGATACACATGCTTCTTCTGCTCTCAGAAAAGAGAGTCAGCTTTACAAGGAACTTGGGAACAAGGAGAAGGGATGTGGAAAGATGAGTGTGAAGTGAGTTACGTGTAGAAATGAATGATTTGTTATTTAAACAACTGTGATATATGAAAGTAAAGATCAATTAATCCTAATGTCTAGTTCGTGCTATCTGTTGTGTTTGAGCCACTTTCTGAGAACAGGCCCAGTGACACTGAAGTACTTTGCAGCTGAAGTAACACACTAATGCGAGAAGCAAAAATCTCAGTCAAAGACTGAGCTATAAGGTTAACACCTTCCTAGCTACCTGCTTGTATTTGCTTTTCACCTTTTCATTACAGCACCCTGCCAGGTGCCGCTTTCTCAGGAACTTCATCTGCAAGAACTGCTGCCCCAAAGCAGCTCTTCCCCATTTTTTACCAAGTCTACATGAAGAGGAGTCCAGAAAGCTGCTGGTTTTAAGTTGCTTGAGAGGTTTCACTTCCCCTTTGGCTGAGAGCAGGGTTTTCACACCCTCTCATGCCCAGGCTGGCCCAGGATCCTACCAGGATGCAGAGTGAATTGCCCTCATGTCAGTGATGCTATCCAAGGGAGGTTATTCAAAGCAGTTTTGAGGAGTATGAAATGCCCCCACATTCCACGGCTTGCTTTTGCTTTCTGACTTGGTTTCTCATCTGGGAACAGCTCAGCAGGCAGCACAAGCTGGCCTTACTCATTGTCTGACACCCAATGTGCAATGCTGCCCTGGTACTCACCCGCAGCATTGTTCCTCCACTGAGCTGCAGCTGTATTCCAAGCACTGCTTCCCTTCCCACAAACCCTGCAGCAAATACCCTGGCAAGAGCAGATTAAAAAAACAGAGAAATAATATGTATGAACTCATGTTCCTGCACTGGAGCTACTCAGAAGGGGTTCACCATCTCCCTAGAGTGATCGGCTCATACTTCTACAGTACGTGTGGGTAGTGACTGTGTCCCCCCTCCGCTTCTTAATCCAGGAGCTGCTTTTGACAGCTCATACATGAAAAGGTTTTGTTATGTTTTGAAGTGTAGTGGTGGAGGTTTTATACTCTGGGCCAGAGTGTCAGCGGAGACTCTCTGGGGACGTGTGCATTGGAAGTGACAAGCAGTGAATAACTGACATCAGGCATAAGTAATGTTTGTAGTCTGACTTTGGCATGTTGTTCTTAAAAAAATCCAGCCTGTAAATACAGTCTGGAGTTGTTAGCTGGAAAGGAAGGAAAGAGGCTGAGGGCAAATACACAAGAGAGGTATTAATAACTATTCAAAAAGGGGAAAGAGCAAGGAGGGATAGGCTAATAAAGAGGAAAGAGGATAGAAGTGTTAAAAGAAAGCATCTAGACATACAAATGGATGGAAGCTAAGGAGGAGGAAAATCAAACAACTGAGGATGAAAAGAATCACAATTAAATAGACCAGGAAAAAACAACTGTGAAGAAAGTGTTTGTAAACTTAGTCTGAATCCCTATAGACAGTCAATAATGACTCCAGCCCCCTTCCAAGTGTGGGTGCTTTTGTCAAACAAGTATATGTTGAAGTCTCATTGACTGTGAAACCCTCTAGTTTGCAAGTTAAAAGGGATAGAATCTCTGAAGTAATTTAAACTGTACAGCTGGAGTGGGGGCTGGTGGCTATGTGGAGTGTAGGAGCAATTTGGAGGATGATGAAGTCAGGCTGTAAAACAAATATTATGTTTAAACCCCCTAGGAACAATGCAGTTGTTCCAGCCAGAGATGAGTTATGCAAGGGGAGACATTTGAAGGAACTTGTGGGGCTCTTTCAGTGACTCCACTGAAGCTGATGACTGTATTTGCATTCAGAGGTTTTGCTTTGCTTTGTTCATTAGCTGTAGACTAGAAATGGTGCTGAGAGCAATGAGCTGCAAGTTGGGCTGTGCCTTTAATGTCTTCTTTATTCACACACTGCCCATTCTTTGAAAGCAGGGGCAGGTATTATCCAGCAGGGAACCAGTCTTTAAAATCATTCCAGTATTACAGAATCACAGCACCATGCAGGTTGCCAAAGCCCCTCAGGAGCACCAACTCCAACCTACAACCCTACTCTGCAAGACTCACCTTAAACCATAGCCCTAAGCACCACAGCCAAACCACCCTGAAACACATCCAGGCTGGGTGACTTCACCACCTCCCTGGGCAGCTCATTCCACTCCCTGACCACTCTCTCTGTGAAAAACTTTTTCCCAATGTCCATTCTAAACCTGCCCAGCCTCAGCTTGAGGCCATTCCCCCTTGTTCTGTCTCCAGTGACCTGTGAGAAGTGCCCAGCAGCAGCCTCTCCACAGTGTCCCTTCAGGTGGTTGCAGACAGCAATGAGGTCTGCCCTCAGCCTCCTCTGTTTCAAACTAAATCTATTCCCAATAGGAAATATTTTACATCAGAAATCCAGAAGAAAAGGAGAAGAGAGGCTTCCAGGAGAGGTCCATGGCTGAAGCAGAGCATCAGCTCCCACGTGGTGGTCTCCTTATCACCCTCAAACAGCCTATTCACATAGAAGGGCTGTCAGATAAAGCTTCATGTCAGTCGGCACACTTCTTTTGACATGCCTAACACCAGGAAAGGGAGCAANTATTCTATATTGTAACTATCTGCTTGTGTATTGTGCTAAGCTGTAAATATAAAGCTCCATTCTCTATATTGTAACTACCTGCTTGTGTACTGTGCTAAGCTGTAAATATAAAGCTCCATTCTAATTTCCAGCTCGCCTGAGTCTGGTCTGGATGATTTCTTAAGTGTGTGGGGAGCAGGTAACACTCAAACCATCACAATGACAGAAAGTGTAACTATACAAAAAGTATTTATTCTTTAAATAGCCTTATTTTATTTTTTAGTAGGCTTGGGGTTGGTTTTTTTTTTTGCTTTTCTGGAAATCCTGGAATTACTCCTAAAGTAATTTCCAGCTGTTCCAGCAGGAAATGTTGTATTAAAGTTACCATATACAGAGATATATCCTCCTTCACTCATCAGCCATTTTTCACCAGGAACAAGGAGGCTTTATGTGAAGTAAATGCTGGGAGCTGTTGGGGCATGTGAAGAAAGATTGGCTTCTTGTGCTTTACACCTCGCTGAAAGAACCCTGAGACAATTCACAGCTGCAGCAAAGCCTCTCTGCAATCCTTAACGGCCTATTGTCACAAACTAGAGAGGAAACTTTACTGACAGCCGTAATTCCTCATGTTACAGTGTTTATTACAGATACACAGCACAACCTGAGTGCAGAAGGGGGGTTGCTTCAAGCTTAATTTCTCTTTATTCCTGCTTTCGGTGCTAGAACTTCAACCACCACCCGAGCAACTCCCCAGCTTTTGACTGGGTGGATGTAATATTCATAATCTCTTTTAAACATACAGACAGAACACTGTTAGCCTTTGGGGAATTATTTGCCTGGTGTTAATGCTGCAGATTTAAATGCAAGAAGACAGTCAAGAGGTACCTTCAATTTTGACTAGGTTCGGTTCTTTACTAAGGAAAAGTTGCTTCAGAGACATGGAAAATAGCTGAGGAGGCAGCACAGAGCTGATTTCAAGGAGATAAACAAATATTCTTGCCTATTAAAATTTCTGACTTTTATTTATTATCTGCCTTAGTATATTATGCTCTACCCCTACTTAGTTTTACAAAGCTGTTATTAATATGTTTTATTCATAGAAGGAAGTGACAAAACTCTGTTGCTGATCCTCCTGACTCCATAATAAATCATCACTTGTTTGCAGTGCTCTCATATGGGTTTTCAATAATGCAGAAGCAAGCTCAGGTCCTTAGGTAATGAAAGTCTCCATGTAAGACAACTGTTCTTTGGCAAAAAGAGATCTCAGGGCTTTCAAAATCCTCAGGACTTTGAAAACTCGTGAATATTTCAGGGTTGAGCTTTGCAGGTGCCAGGCTTGTCCCATTGCACTGTGTGCATCACAGGGTTGGGGCATCATACCGTCAAGGGCTGGTCGTGTACCCACAGAACTACCAATGATAGGACAAGAGGAAATGGCCTCAAGTTGCATCAGAGGAGGTTTAGGTTGGATGTTGAGAGGAAGTCCTTTACTGAGCGGGTGGTTAGGCACTGGAACAGGCTGCCCAGGGGGGTGGTGGAGTCACCATCCCTGGAGGTGTTTAAAAGGAGAGTGGATGTGGTGCTTGAGGCTCTGGTCTGGTGATGAAGGCTGCTGGGATGAAGGTGGGAACTGGATGACCCTGGTGTCCTTTCCAGCCATAGCGATTCATAGTGATTAGATGTGTGTGGTTCAGTCAAGGACTTGTCAGTGTGAAACTAATGATTGGACTCGAGGAGCTTGAAGGTCTTTTCCAATCTAAGAGATTCTGTGACGCTGTGATTCTGTAAACAAAAGTGATGCATGTAGGTATGGTGAGTCACATCTCCAGCCTGCCTCAAAGATAATAAATGGAATGTGCTAATAATGCAGGAAAAGAGACACTCACAGGAATTATTCCTTCTCATCTGTGGGCTGTATCATATATTGATCATCATTAACCACCCACTGATAAATAATGTAAAGAAAACAAAACCCCAAGGCAAATCAGCATACCAAACCAAAACCATACTGGCATGTTTCAGGGGAAGCTCCTGGTTCAACGCAGCAGCTCTGGGAGTTAATGAACATACTTTCTTCTCAACTGAAAAGTTAATGTGATACTTGTTTTAGAAGTATTTGGGGGGAAATAACTGCGTAATAATAAAGCTGTTGCTAGGAGGCCTGGAGAAACCAAGACCAATTTGGCTTGGAGAAACAGATCATCAGTATCTTAGCGCTTGCTTTCTAATGTGCCCCTCGTGCTTTTCCCCAGGAGCAGGAAATCAGGGAGTGGAGAATAAATCTCCATTCTGATTGTTTACAGAGCATAATGAGGGCCTGGAGCAAAGAAATGCATCATTTGCTTTACACCTGCAGCTGAGCTTCAGCACATCCCATTAAACACCCACCGACTGCCACCGGAGATGCGTGGCACAAAGGCATCATCGTTTCAGATGAACCCAGCCCTGTTTTGCAGAGGGTTTCGTTCTCAGGAGGAAAGGTGAAAAGTCTGTCCTGGACAGTGTTTCTGGTCCTTGCAGATTTTGCAGCAGTGGCCTCACATTTCAGTCTTCTTGGTTGCTCCCTCCTCCTTCTGCGTTACACCTTCTGAGCAACATCTGATCCAGCTGGAATACGCTGCCCTTCTTTCTCTCATCTTCCCCTTTCACACATCTTGCTGCTGCTCTTCCTTTTTCTCCACTCCTGCCCTCATTCTGCAGAAGGAGAACTGAGAGTCTGGCAGCATCCCCACCCCATCAAAAATGTGCTTCCTCTTCTTCCAGCTGTGATTACTCAATACATTTGCCAAGACGAAACCTCTCTGGGAGCTTCCATGGCTCCCTGGGAGTCTCTAGATTCCCATCCTGTATTGTTCACTGCTTCTTGCCTGTGATCTGACTTAGTCTCTTTCTCGCCTCACTGCTTCTGACTCTCAAATCCCAAACCTCTTTTATTTCCTCTCTGAGCATGTTGTCTCTCTACCTGTTTCCTCATTCCTTGCTCTTGGACCTCCTGTTGCTTCTCAGAATTAAGCAGCTCTAAAATGCAGCTTCTCTTACTTCTTCCTAAAAGGCCTTCCCTCCTGTGTTGGAGGAGGGAACCTTGACCTGCTGTGTTTGCAGATGTCCCTGCTGACTGCAGGGGGCTTGGACTAGATGACCTTGAAAGGTCCCTTCCTACCCAAACCATTCTGTGATCCTATGATTCTGTGGTGGTCTGTCACCAATTTTCCCTGCAAGAGATGAAGCTCAGTGTTAGCTTTGATACTTTTCACTTTCTTCTCCTTACATTGAGACTTTTACTAAGTCTTTTTTGCTTGTTCTGGAACATTCCAAATAACAACTCTTCTTTTTTTGATAGGTGTGTGGTAAAACAGCATCCAACACTGATGATCTCATAACTGGCATTAACCAATTCCTATCACTCTCCTTAACTGCCCTGTCTTTAGCCTCTACAATCATAGAATCATAGAATCGTAGAATCAAGCAGGTTGGAAGAGTCTTCCAAGCTCAGCCAGTCCAACCTAGCACCCAGATCTGGCCAATCAACCAGACCATGACACTAAGTGCCCCAGCCAGGCTTGGCTTCAACACCTCCAGGCACAGCGACTCCACCACCTCCCTGGGCAGCCCATTCCAATGCCAATCACTCTCTCTGCCAACAACTTCCTCCTAACATCCAGCCTAGACTTCCCCTGGCACAACTGGAGACTGTGTCCCCTTGTTCTGTCCCTGGGTGCCTGGCAGAAGAGCCCAACCCCACCTGGCTACAGCCTCCCTTCAGGGAGCTGCAGACAGCAATGAGCTCTGCCCTGAGCCTCCTCTTCTGCAGGCTGCACACCCCCAGCTCCCTCAGCCTCTCCTCACAGGGCTGTGCTCCAGGCCCCTCCCCAGCCTTGCTGCCCTTCTCTGGACACCTTCCAGCACCTCAACATCTCTCTTGAATTGAGGGGCCCAGAACTGGACACAGCACTCAAGGTGTGGCCTGAGCAGCGTTGTACAATGTGCATTGTTTCAGACAAACTCCACTCTACACTCAGGTTCACTCACCACAGTCCCCATATATCTTCCACATAAAATTCAGCCTTCCTTACCCTCACTTTTATGACTCTGCAGCTTTTATCTGACAATATCTCACTTGTAGTTTCTATCTGCTCATCCCTCCCTAGGTACTGCAAAGATCTCCTGTCGCACCTCTTTCTTCTGATAATCTTCCCTCTCCAAGCAAGTTTAGTTTTCTTTCCTTTATTTTTTACCTGTTTTTCTCTTTTCACCTCAGTCCTCTAAGAAGATAAAACTTGAAAGATTGAACTCATCTTTTAAGAACAGAACATGAGCCTGGATGGATGCCTGCTTTTCACTTGTGGCTGATATTTCCAGCACAAAAGGAGGGCGAGGAAGTTATTGGTTGCATTTGCAAAGCAGAGAAGGAACTGCTGCTCCTCTGGTGGTGTGCAAGGTACCACAAAGGACTTCTCTAAGTGGTATTGCCTGGGCTGTATTCACTGCACGACAACTCTATCAGTGAGATGTTAATTTCCCTGTTGCAACAAGGATTTGCTGGGAGTCTTGCTCCAGCAAAAGCTTCTGCTCAGACTTGTGAGTGACCTCACTGGGAGATAGCAGAATTGCACACCTCATGCAGTTGCAATTAACCACATGAATAATTATCCTACTTCATTTGTGCTTTAAGCTACCTTAGTGCCTTATTACATCCACTTTACATCCAGGACATAAAAGAAATCATGTAAAGAATCATCTATTTCACAAAATGCTCAAAGGAAGCAGATTTTTGTGTTCTTTTAGAGTTAAAAATATTTGTAGCTGAGGCATGAGCTTTTTTTTTCCCCAAACTGACACATTAGTCTGCTGACTTTTATGGAAGGTCTGGGGGTGCTGGTAGAGAGTAGCTGAACATGAGCCAGCGGTGAGCACAGGTGGCCAAGAGAGCCAGTGGCATCCTGGCCTGGATCAGGAAGAGTGTGGCCAGCAGGACAAGGGAGGTTGTTCTGCCCCTGGACTCTGCAGTGGTCAGGCCACACCTTGAGTACTGATATATCCTTCAAGCACCAGGCAGTATAGAGGGAGTGCTTGGAATACTGAGTAGGATTTATATACACATAACACATTTCAAGCTTACAAAGGAGATAAACTTTTCTTTATAGAATCATAGAACCATAGAATCAGTCAGGATTGGAAGGGACCACAAGGATCAGCCAGTTCCAACCCCCCTGCCATGCCCAGGGACACCCTACCCTAGAGCAGCCTGCCCACAGCCTCAGCCAGCCTGGCCTGAAACACCTCCAGCCATGGGGCCTCAACCACCTCCCTGGGCAACCCATTCCAGCCTCTCACCACTCTCATGCTCAACAACTTCCTCCTCACCTCCAGCCTGACTCTCCCCACCTCCAGCTTTGCTCCATTCCCCCCAGTCCTGGCACTCCCTGACAGCCTAAAAAGTCCCTCCCCAGCTTTTTTTGTAGCCCCCTTCAGATGCTGGAAGGCCACAAGAAGGTCACCTGGGAGCCTCCTCTTCTCCAGCCTGCACAGCCCCAACTCTTTCAGTCTGTGCTCACAGCAGAGCTGCTGCAGCCCTCTCAGCATCCTCCTGGCCCTGTCTGGACACACTCCAGCATCTCCTCATCCTTCTTGTCCCAGGGGCTCCAGAACTGGATGCAGTACTCCAGGTGTGGTCTCACCAGAGCGGAGCAGAGGAGGAGAATCACCTCCCTGGCCCTGCTGGCCACACTTCTCCTGCTGCAGCCCAGGCTCTGGTTGCTTTCTGGGCTGCAAGTGCACACTGCTGGCTCCTGTTGAGCTTCTCCTCCACCAGCACCCCCAAGTCCCTCTCCTCAGGGCTGCTCTCCAGCCACTCACTGCCCAGCCTGGATTTGTGCTTGGCATTGCCTCGCCTCAGATGCAGGACCTTGCACTTGATCCTGTTGAACCTCCTGAGCTTGGCTTTGCCCACCTCTGCAGCCTGTCCAGGTCCCTCTGGATGTCATCCCTGCCCTCCAGCCTGGCTGCTGCACCACACAGCTTGGTGTCATCAGCAAACTTGCTGAGGCTGCCCTCAATGCCTCTGTTCATGGCACCCACAAAGTTAAAAGCAACTCTTTTTTACTCTTTGGAGCATTTATAAGTCAGGGTTTCCAATATGAATGAATAAAACTGCAATTTGTCTGTGATGAGGAATACTTAACCACTTCCTCCACGGAGGGAAGTTTCATGATTTGATCACACAGTCAGTGTGGAACAAACTCAGAGAGGAGCTGTGGCTGTGGTTTAAAGAGTTTGGCTCAGACTCTTGGATTTTAACCAGGTCTTGGCTTTTTTTCATTCTCCCTCCCAGAAACTCCCTCTTTTTGGATATCTGCCTCCAACAAATGCCATCATTATATATCTTCATTGCTCCTTCCAGATAATCCTTTTCCAGAAATTACTGGAACATTAAAACTAAACCCAAAAAGAACACATCAGGAGCTCCCACTGTTTCAAAATGTATATGACAGAAAGACAATAGCTCTCAAGGTCACTTTCCAGAAGCTCTGCTATTGATCAGCAGTAGAATCAGGTTCCCATAAGAAGTCTGGCTGGATGAATGCCTGTTAGAGTACTGCTAGCAGCTCCTAAGGGTTCACTCTGCTTTATGGATGTATAAATGTAGATCTTTTTCCTCCAGGTATCATGTTGCTGCATTTAAATGTTACATAAAGTGTGGGCTGGGAGCAAACCAGGGGAATTTCTCACACGGGGCACTGTGGAAGAGGAGCACTAAAGAGCTGAGCTCTGCAACGCCCTGAGCCTGCTGGCCAGGAGTCAGCACAGCTCCACAGCTCAGGTACAGCCTTTGATCTGCACTATCTGAGGTTCAGCTGCTTCACTGCTCAGACCACTGTTAGGCTTTCAGCAGGCAACTTGGGCTTTGGGCTCTCCTCCTTACACCTCCTAATCTGTGCTTGCTGCCAGGACAGGAGTTGCTTTGGGCATTGGTGGGGTCTAGTGTTAAGTAGAGGTGTTGGATTTTCCCATGTGTGGGTGAGGTGCTGGCATCTGCCTTCTGCTCTGTGTGTCAGGACAGTGCTCTGAGATCAGCCCCCCAGGAACAGGCTGCTTGGCTGAATCCCATCTGCCTAGAGATGCTCTTCTCCCAAATAAATTATGAAACTGGTTTTCATCTTCATGAAATCATAGAATGGCTTGGGTTAGAAGGAACCTTTACAAGTCATCTCATCTGAACATCCAGCACTGAGCAGAGATGTGCCTCATGAGGAGAGACTGAGGAGCCAGGGGCAGTTTAGTCTGGAGAAGAGAAGACTGAGAGGGGATTTAATCAATGTTTATCAATATCTGAGGGCTGAGGGTTAGGAGCGGGGGGACAGGCTCTGCTCACTTGCTGGCTGGGATAGGACAAGCAGCAATGGATGGAAGCTGCAGCACAGGAGGTTCCAGCTCAACACAAGGGGGAACTTCTTGATTGTAAGGGCCCCAGAGCACTGGCACAGGCTGCCCAGAGAGGTTGTGAAGTCTCCTTCCCTGGAGCGTTTCAAGGCCTATCTGGATGTGTTGCTGTGTGACCTGAGCTAGATTGTATGGTCCTGCTCTGGCAGGGGGGTTGGACACAATGAACTCTTCGGTTCCCTTCCAACCCTTGACATCCTGTGATCCGTGATCTACAACTAGATCAGCTTGCTCAGAGACCCAAGCAACCTCACCTGGAGTGGTTCCAGGGATGGGGCATCACCTACCTCTCTGCCTAGGGCAGTCTCTCACCATCCTCAGTGTGACATACTTCTTGCTTATACCCAGTCTCAATCTCCCTCTTTCAGTTTGAAACCATTACCCCTTGTCAAAACAGGCCCAGATAAAAACTCTGCCCCCAGCTTTCTGATCAGCTCCATTAAGTACTGAAAAGCCACCAGAAGGTCTCCAGACTGAACAACCTCAACTCTCTCAGCCTGTTCTCACAGCAGAAGGGTTCCAGCATTCCCATCACTGCTGTGGCCTCCTCTGGCCCTGCTGTAACAGGTCCACGTCTCTCCTTTGCCAAGGCTTCCCCAGTGCTGCAGGTGGGATCTCAGCAGAGCAGAGAGGCAGAATCCCTTCTCTCCACCTGCTGCTCACCTGTCTTTTGGTGCAGCCCAAGACATGGCTTGCTTCTGGGCTGAGAGCTCACATCATCAGCTCATGTCCAGCTTTTCTTTCACAGTACCCCCAAGTCTTTCTGCAGAGGGCTGCACAGACATTTCTGTGGTGCTGCTGTGTTCATGCTTTCAGGAGCTTGGTGCTGCTGAAGCTGTGTAGGGTTCCAAAGACCTTCTCTGTTGCTGTTATATGAGGAAAGAAATAAAATGCTGTGCAGTTCACTTTGTCTTGCAAAGGTTGAAAGCTGCTGACCCCATTTTCCCAGCTGGGACACCAGCTCCATCCTGCACACAGGCAAGTGACACTCATGCCTGCACATCTCACTCAATGGAGGACTGAGTCATTCCCTCCTACGTTCAGCCCTTGTTCCCAACTGCTGCTGCACAGGGTCTTCTGTAGCTGTGCAGCTGAAATCTTCTTGTCTATACTATTGATTTCTTGTTAAGTCATGGTCACAGTCCTCCAGAATCCTGACACTCCCCACTTCTGCTGGCAGGGCATCAATAGGTGTTCCTCCTGTTCTCAGTTCTACTCCTGATGCTCTTACAAAGATGTTTCTGGGGGTTTGGAGTGGTTTGATTCCTTCAGACAATGACACCAGCATCAGCTTAGTTCCCATGGCTACCAACTCCTCAGTGTCTCCTTGAGAGAGGAGAGGAGAGGAGAGGAGAGGAGAGGAGAGAAGAGGAGAGGAGAGGAGAGGAGAGGAGAGG
>WAAF01014988.1:0-71726 GCA_013400475.1 Tricholaema leucomelas | reverse complement strand
CTCTTTTGAATCACTCTTTGTCAAATGTTTCTTCTTAGCCTTTGTTTTGGCTGGGACCAAGATACTTTGAGCTGAATCGGACTTTGACGTCCCCTGTAGCGGGTCTGAATTATTAGCGGTCTGGCCTGAGGCCTGTGAGTTTAAATCTGGCATAGAGTCAGGGATTTCTGCTGCCTGAGGAGTGAAACTAGCTGAAGAAACATTTTGAGTCTGAGCAGTTATCTCTGTTCCTGGGCTTTGTGCCATGTTATTGTTATTACCCAGGACTTTGGCAGCTTTCCCAGAATCTAGGGGAGGAGGTGCAGTGATGGTCCCCCACTTGCTCTCCCTCCAAGCTAGGACTGTTTAGACTATATTTATCTTTACTCAAGGGTAGCTGCCTCTTTCTCTAGTTCCTTAAAGGCATCAAACCCAAGTTTCTCTTACATAATGCCAAAATTAATATGAAAATCAAAATTATAAGGCTTAAGTTCACACACGACAGAAATACCACAGTCTCACGTGAATAAAATTCAGTACCAGGGTCTTAGGCAAAATTACTCTCATTAAAGCTATGGACAAAGCAGCAGATGTAACATTTCCTGTGTTGTTGCTGGTAAAAGACCCTGTAATATTAAATCCACCATATCCAAGGATGTAGTCCCCAAAATTCCAAAAAATTGATGTAATAATTGATTTAATCTTCTTCAAAATTAAACAAAAGGTAACCAATTTGGGCTTTAATCCAGTTATAGACCAGTAAGCAGAAAATAGGCCACACAATAGCCCCCACTGTGTAAAACAGCTTCATTAGCATCATTCTGATTCCCAGAGTTAATTAACAATCACTCAAAACTAGTTAGCCCCATGTTGGGCGCCAAAATAAAAGATGTGATGGTTTGGGTGTTCCTGCCCCCTCACACTTTGGAAATCACCCAGACTAGACTCAGCAGGCTCTGGAAATTGAATGAAGCTTATTACTTACAGCTTAGCACAATATAGAAGCAGATAGTTACAGTAGATACAGTTACAGACAGAAATATACAAGGAAAAAGGTAATACAGAAACACAGCAGCCCTCCCAGAAACTTGAGTCCCCAGGAGGGGCTCCCAACCGCCCTTCTCCCACCCCTCTCTCTCTACCTTACCCCAGACGTTGCCTTGTGCCCAAGGAAGAATGGAGGATCGGCCAGGGGGGTAGGAAGCAGGTGGATTAATCAGGTTAGATTAGAGAGAGAGAGAGAGATAAATGCAGCTCAAAGCCCAGACAGAGAGTGACTACCTACTCCTTTACCTATATTTACACTCTAGTTCTTATACCTCTCAGCAAGCCTATGAGTGAAGTAGACATCACCATTGTTTCCCTTTCATGGCCTGTGATCTAGTTCTTCTCACCAAAACATTCTAGCTAGCTTCAGAGTAGCACAGCCACCTAAGGTGATTTCAATGCCTTGGATAGTGGCACATAGAGCTGCCAATGGCATATTTAAAAGAAGAGTTTAAGGCTAAGAATATAGAATCATAGAATAGTTTAGGTTGGAAAGGACCTCAGAGCTCATACAGTTTTCAACCCCCTCCCATAGGCAGGGGCACCTCCCACTAGAACAGGTCACTCAAGGCCTCATCCAGCCTGGCCTTGAACACCTGCAGGGAGGGAGCAGCCACAACCTCCCTGCATATATTCACTGTCCCCACTGCAGCAATTTTTAAGTCCAATCTTGCCAGTGTTTTATCTGTTTATCAGGAGAGTCAGCTCTGTTTCCAAGCCTCTTGAGGAGGGTGAAGGTCACTTGCCTGCCTGATCTCTTTTCACCATCTTCCTGTGGGTCCACAACCATGATTTTAGCAGATAGGTGAGGCAATCTGGATGAAAAAGTTAGCTGTTAGGCTGTGTGTCAACAGCTGTGGTATCCTCATTGTGTTGTAGGTTGGTGACCATAGAGGAATTCCTCCAGAGTACTGAATGGTCTCCAGGGAGTGGACACAGGACATTGTAATCTTTGTTACTCCATCCCACCCTGCATCTTCCTGCATACGGGGAGTCCAGAGCCCACTCTCCTCCTTCTCGCTTCCCTCCGCTCCTGCCATGCACGCAGCAGTTCTCTCTCTGGCCTGGGGGCATTTGCGGCCTTGGCTGGCAAGCTGATCTCGTGCTATGCCACTGGGCCTAGCAGTGGTGGGGGACAGTGAGGCTTGAGGGATGGGCACTGAGGCCCGGTAGGCCTGTCCGGGATGGGGGACTGGAGGGGGGCAGTTTGGCCTGCTCCTGGGCCTGCTGAGGCTGAGTGGCAAGGGGAGAGTTTGGAAGGTTTTGGCCTAGTGAGGCCAAAGGTGGAGAACTGGGCCAAGGCAGATTGATTTGTGTCTATTGCCTTTATGTCTTTTGTACTTTCTGTTACTTTTGTAAGCGCATTTTCCATTCAACCCCCAGTTCTGTGTGAGTGTTTTTGTTTACTCCTCCTGGGGTAAATTCCTTTCTGTCATTCTGCTCTGGGAAGCTGATGGCTCAAACTAGGACACACAGAATCACAGAACTGTCAGGATTGGAAGGGACCTCAAGGATCATCCAGCTCCAACTCCCCTGCCATGGGCAGGGACACCTCACACTAGAGCAGGTTGCTCAGAGCCACATCCAGCCTGGCTTTAAACACCTCCAGAGATGGAGCTTCCACCACCTCCCTGGGCAGCCTGTGCCAGGCTCTCACCAACCTCATGGGGAGGAACTTCTTCCTAAGATCCAATCTGAATCTCCCTTCCCCTAGCTTGGATCCATTCCCCCCAGTCCTATCACTACCTGACACCTAAAAGGTCCATTCCAGCTCTCTTGTTGCCCATTCAGACACTGGAAGTTCACAATAAGATCTCCTCGGAGCCTTCTCCTCTCCAGGCTGCACAGCCCCAACTCTCTCAGCCTGTGCTCAGAGCAGAGCTGCTGCAGCCCTCTGATCATCCTCGGGGCCTTTCTCTGGACACCTTCCAGCACATCCACATCCTTCTTGTACCAAGGGCTCCAGAGCTCGGCACAGTGCTCCAGAGCTGGGCACAGTGCTCCAGGTGGGGTCTCACCAGAGCAGTGCAGAGGGGCAGAATCTCCTCCCTCGCCCTGCGGTCCACACTGCCCTTGCTGCATCCAGGATCTGGTTGGCTCTCTGGCCTGCCAGTGTCTGCTGGCAGCTGATGTTAAGCTTCTCGTCCACCAGCACCACAAGTCCTTTTCTTCAGGGCTGCTCTCAAGCATATAAACACAGAGATTTTTTTTGTTTGGTTTTATGGCAATAACTGAGCGATAACCTTCTTATTTTGTGCCTGGGGGTGCTTTGGATGGCAGATACATAGACACATCCCTGGTCCAGAGGCTAATGTATGTGTGTGTGCATGTACATCCATAGCAAGGAAAGGATTCCAAGTGCCAGGGTCCAATGACTTTATGGGTCACAGGGTGGGGTTTTTTTAATGACTGTTTGGCAGAGATAGCTTATGCTGGTCTGGGCTCTAATACTGTGTTCAGTTTGCCTTTTTATGTGTTCACGACTAGATCAGGAGTTGTTAGCATGTAGTAGATGTGCTTTAGACTCTTCAACAAAAGCCACCATCAAAAAAAACACTCCAGTTTTGAACACAGATGTGACCTTCTTGCAGAAAAGCCCAAGGAAGTAATAAAAAATTTAAAAAGGCATTCTTCTGGCTGCTGTCAGCTATCAGAACGATCAGAGCTTGCTTGCTGACTGTCCAGCAGGGCTGCTTTATTGAGTAGAGGGCTTGTGCCTGGTGGCTCTGCAGATAGAGGCTCACTTTTCATCTGCTGCACAGCTGGCTGGCTTTCTGTCAAGCTTGACTTTGGGTGGTTTCAGTTGTGATCTGGATTTGGTGCACAAAGAGAGACTGCTTGTGACAGGGGCTAAGCACTCCCCCACGCACTGCAGTGTGGGGTTTCGGCTCCGTTTGCTGCTGCCGCGGTAAATCCACAGCTGATGATATGACAGATTAACTGCTGAGCTGAACTCGTGGAGTTGCCTGTGTGCGTTAGCACAGTTTCTCCTGCTGAAAAAAGGCAAATCTATGCAACCTGTAGGTTCAGAAGAGTTGAAATTCATCCTAACATTGTTGCTTTGATGTCTGTTTCAAGGGGGAAAAGAAGACTGACTTTGGTTTGCTGTGTTTAAAGGATGCTGTCCCAGCACTGTTTTAAATGAGAACTGGATCTGGGATTTACTTGCAGTGCAAGACAGCATTCTTCCAGATGCTGCTTTAATTGCACTGGCCTGTGAAAATGGGCTCAGCTCTGCATTCAGTAACATGCAGCTCAGGGCCTTAGGAATGAAGAAGAGAGGAATGCTGCAGATGCTGCATAGCTTTGGTACTTGTGTTGTCTGATGGTGCTGATATCTTCAGCCTGTGTTCTCTCTTCCAATTCAGTGCATAAACAAGTGCAGCATGAACCTCCGGCTGTAACCCTCACACGGGGCTGGATCTGTGCTTTGGAGTTCATTTGTAGTTTGTCCAGATTGCAAAAACTGTATATTGAAAAACAAATAAAGTATTTGCATCAATAACACATTTTGCTATCTTTGAGAAAACCTCTGGTTTGTGCCTTGGACTTTTTAAGCAGTGGACAAGCAGTTCTTGTTTCATTGTAGTCCAGCTGAAAATTACCCATAGCTTCACTTTAAATTTGATAGGTTAATAAGTGAAAGTTCTTGATGTACTCTGGTTCATGAGTCATCTACATCAGAGCAGAGTTGGCTGCTTTTTATTTTCCACAGGATTTCCAATGTGGCCCTGTCGTGAGGGTTCAGTTGAGCTGGTTGTGGGGGGTAGTGCAAACCCCATAAAGCTGGGCAGTGTTACCTGTTGGGAAGATAGGGATTCTTGACACAGTTCACAGGCTCACAGGATGTCAGGGGTTGGCAGAGATCCAAAGAGATCATTGAGTCCAACCCCCCTGCCAGAGCAGGACCATACAATCTAGCTCAGGTCACACAGGCCTTGAAAGGCTCCAGAGAAGGAGACTCCACAACCTCTCTGGGCAGCCTGTGCCGGTGCTCTGGGACCCTTACAGTAAAGAATTCCCCCCTTGTGTTGAGCTGGAACCTCCTGTGCTGCAGCTTCCATCCATTGCTCCTCGTCCTAGCCCAGGGAGCAGTGAGCAGAGCCTGACCCCCAGCCCTCAGAGATTTATAAACATTAAATCCCCTCTCAGTCTTCTCCAAACTAAACAGCCCCAGGTCCCTCAGCCTCTCCTTACCAGGCAGTGCTCCAGACCCCTCATCATCCTTGTAGCCCTCCACTGGACCCTCTCCAGCAGATCCATGTCCCTCTTCAACTGGGGAGCCCCAAATTGAAGGCAGTACTCAAGATGAGGTCTCACCAGGGCAGAGTAGAAGGGGAGGAGAACCTCCCTTGTTCTGCTGGACACACTCTGCTTAATGCCCCCCCAGCACCCCACTGGCCCTCTTGGCCAGCAGGGCACATTTGCTGCCCATGGATGTTCTCCACCAGCACTCCCAGGTCCCTCTCCCCAGGGCTACTCTCCAGCAGTCACCTCCCAGCCTGGACTGCTGCAGGTTATTGTTCCTCCCCAGGGGCAGGACTCTGCACTTGTCCTTGTTGAACTTCATTTGGTTCCTCTGTGCCCAGCTCTGTCTGTCCAGGTCTGTCTGGATAGCAGCACAGCCTGCAGCTGTCTCAGCCAAGCCTCACAGTTTGGTGCCATCACCAAACTTGCTGAGCAGACCCTGTCTGTGCCCTCAGCAATGGCATTGATGAAGATGTTGAACAGGCCTGCTCTTCCGTACTTCTTGCTTGCTCACCAGGATGTCATGGGAGATGGTGTCAAAGGCCTTGCTAAGTTCAAGGCAGACTACATCCACTGCTCTCCCTGCATCTACCCATTCAGTTATGGCATCATAGAGTGCTATCAGGTTAGTGAAGCATGACTTCCCCTTGGTAAAACCATGCTGACTACTCTTGATAACCTTCTTCTCCTCCAATGCCTTGAGATGCCCTCCAGCAGGAGCCGCTCCATCATTTCTCCAGGGCTGGAGGTGAGACTGGTTGCCTGGAACCTCTTTTTTGCCCTTTTTGAAGCTTGGAGTGCCATTGGCTCTGCTCCAGTCCTCTGGCATCTCTCCTGTCTGCCACAATTTGGCAAAAATGATGGAGAGTGGCAGAGTGACAATCTCAGGCAGTTGTCTCAGCACCCTTGGGTGCATCCCATCAGTGCCCACGGACTTGTGAATGTTCAATGTGTGTAACTGATCCCTAACTCAGTCTGCACTGACCAGTGGAGCGCATTCTCTCCTCCAGGCTTCCCCTCCTTGGCCTTTCAGTTCAGCTGGCCCAAGGGCTTTGCAAACCTGCTCGATGAGTAGGCTACAGGCAGCATGAGCTGCTTTCTGGGCATTTTCTGCTGTGTGTTAGGGGTACTTTCTGCATGCCAGAAATTCCTGCTGGTTGCATATCCAGTCACACGCAGCAACGGAGAGAGACTGAGTTCTGCTGGTAGCAGCCAGTGGGAGTAGTCATGTTACTGGCTGGGTATTGAGGCATCGCTGGGCATGTGTTAATGGGAAGCCTGCAGAGCTCGAGTGACTAAGAGGCTGTGTGGGCTGGAGGACTGAACATCAAAGGATAATGGTACCCGACCCTGCCAATGTGTTGTCTAAAATCAGGCTTTCTGCATCATTGTCCTTCATGAAACATTTTACTCTAAGGAGACTTCAAACTAATTCCAGTACTGTAAACAATTTCATGACTAAAAGCATGTATAAAAATTGATATTTCTGTTAAAGAAACAAGAAGTAGTGATTGGCTGTCTGATGAGGTTTGGGAACTGCTTCTCTGTTCCATGTCCCTGTGCAGCATTCTGATGACTGAGCTGTCTGTCCATGTAGTTTGTTTTTCTGGCCATATTGAGTCTGGTTCAGCATGTGGCTTGCAGTTTCTGACTGAACATACTCCATGTGCACAGGAAAATCAGCCAAGTGTGGAAAGAAGAGGGTTGTGCTTTTGAGTTCCATCTATGAGAAGAGGAATGGAGGCTGGATGAATGCACACTTTCTGTCTGCAGTTGTCTGAATGAACTCTGGGAGGTTTGTGTAAAACACACAGCAATGGGGAAAGAAGAACCAGAAACTGGCAACTAGAGCTGGGATGCTCTTTGGGGAAATTGACTGGCAACGTAGCAAGGGCCAGAGATCAGAGCTGCTTTTATTCATAACTAATCCTTTGGTCCAAGGACAGAAAATGAGGCTGGGGCAGGATGAATGATGTAAAACATGTTCCAAAGCGCAGTTCATGCAGAGACAGGAATTTCTCATTAAAAAATGCTTGTGGAAGATGAGGTCTGTTCCCTGTATTGTCACACTGCCCTTCTGATCTGCATTAAATCACATCAACTGTTTCTTCCAGCCAGTGTGCAGGGATTGGAGAATACACTGCTGAATCTTCTTGTGTTCACACTGCCATTATGTGCCCCAGACTGTGGTATACAAGCAGAGAAGAGTTTAAGAGAAATGGCCTCTTTTGAAGTGGGCTGATGTCGGGCTGGTGAGTAAGCAGAGAAATGCAGTGTCAGCATATAGCCCTGTGAAGGCTTACATTCAGATTGTGACTTTCTCTCTCTTGGACAGGAGGCTTGCAGGGACCAACACACAGTCATTGCTGTTTCAACTATCCCTCGTGGTTTGTAGTTCGTTCTGTCTCCAGCCAGACTTTCACTTCACATGACCCCTGTTCTTTACCATCTCCTACTCCTCTTCCCATCCTTTACTGGAGAGAAGCACTATAATGATTTCAGTAAGATTCTCATATTCAGTCGAGTTCCACTCCTGCTGCTACAGAGTTACTGCTGTGGAGGAAACGTGCTTGTAACTTTGCCTTAATCTTAGTATATCTGACCAGAGCAGGTCAGAGGTAACTGAGGAATCTGTAAAAAGGGGGGGGGGCGAGGGGGGGAATGTGTTTGGATGATTTACAGATACTCGATTTTGCTGGAAGATGGCTTAGTTCAAGGTAAAGAGTTAAGCTTATTACAAAAATGGAGCTCTGAACTTGCAGTTTGAAAGCTACAGAATCTTTTTTTTAAAGAAAAAGCTATTGGAGAGCAGGATCCTCAGACCACACTTCACAGAACCATAGAGTTACTGAGGGAGGTTTAGGGCAAATGTCCTTTTATGCTTCAACCAAAAAACGTGCAGTGTGTCTGGGGATTCCACTTTGCCCAAGAAATACCAATGTTTGTCTTTAGTCACTGTAGAAAAGCACAAAGGCATGATTCAGAAGCAAAAAGGAAACAACCTTTCTTACGCCTCTTAGATTATCTCTCTCTTATGCCTGTGCTACATTTCACACCACTGACACTGAAGGAAGAAAACTCTTGCAGTCCATATTCATTTGGTATGTGACAGCCAAATAACTAACATGCATTAAAGAAAAAACTGCATTGTGTTCAGGTCTTAGCCCATTTCTGATGTGTTAAAAATAGATATATCCATTCCTGAGTAGCTCTGGGCGAAGTACCATTGCCTATCTGACCAGGGAGCCTAGTTTCAGTAAAGAACTGGATTTCAGCTGCTGACCTCTCACTCAGCTATGAAGAGTCGAGGAAGAACACTGTAAAGATGTTGGTGTTGGCCATGAGTTTACATAAATAACAGCTTTCTTTCATTTGAATGCTTAGGGGATAGTGCAACGTGAGCTTGGGTCTGCAGAAGTTCTGAGTTCCCTTCCAGAGCCCTCAAGAGCAGACATGTGGTTTCTTTGCACCTCACCTGCTCTGTTGCTGAAACAAGGAGGGTGGTGGTCTGGGGAGTGTTTTCAGGGTAGTGATTAGCTGTTAGGGTCTGCTGGGCCTGAGCCTGGAAGGTCCTTCCTTTGAGTGTCCTGTCAGGAACCTGGGTTGCTGAGTGAGCTTTGCGCTTCTGTCTGCTACACACGGAGGACCAAATCGCATCCTTGGTGTGCAGTTAGTGATCTGCTTCTTGCGTTCAAACCTTCCGTTTGATTTCAGTTGACTGTGTTGCAATCAACTGAATTGAAAAGCCTCAGGCGCTGGGTCCCCTGTGAGATCTAGTTGCTGCATGGAGCTGGGGCAGAGTCTCCACCAAGATGGCTTTGTGCTGAGATGGATTCAGAAGTGTTGGAGGAGCGCATGAAACCGAACCTGAGGGGCTGCGTCCCGCAGGAGGCCTTCAGCTGCCCGAAGGAGCCGGGGAGGGAGCAGCTCCAGGCTCGCAGGCCACGCTGCCCAGCATCCCCTCAGCCACTCTGATTCCTGGCCATACCTTTCAGTAGTGAGTCTGTGCCGGTGGCAATCCAGGCTCTGCCTTCCTAAAGTCTGATTAGCACGTTTGTTGCCCGAGTCAGGCTTTTGCTTCTCTGTTTAATTTTTGTGAATGTCATAACTGTAAACTTAAAAATAGGACAATTCCTTGCAGCTGGCTGCTTGCATGGCTAAATTTAACTCCATCTCCTTTTGTGGCCTGCCAGCCTGCTGCCAATTTGTCCGCTGGGGTCAAACAAACGGCTCTGCTGCCGTCTGAATTTCAGAGCCGCTGTCCTTCACCCCTGCTCTCTGCTCCCTCCCCTGCTCTCCACAAACACCCACAGCGGGTCTCTGGCTCCCCTCCCCCCAGCTTCTTTTCTCCTTAGGCCCTGCAGAAAAGTAAATGCTGCTTATCTTTTTCTGCTCATCTCACACCCCCAGCAGCTGATCCTCACTTAGGGTGGTTGATGTGCCAGAGAGTTAATGCTCTGAAAAGTCCAATTACTGGGAAATGCCTGGATCTGTGTTCCGTTAAGGATATCATGGTGCCTTCTGGAGCTTAAATGTTATGGGCTAAAGAAGGTACAGGGCTTCATGATGACTGTAATAGAAATCACCTCTCTCGTCAGTGTGGTCAGGGTCATGTTGGCTTTTTATAAAGTAGTGGTCAGGAGTTCTCCTCTTGGGGGGGGATAATTTTTCCAGTCTCCAGTGAACCTTGGCCAGGCATGGAGGGGTTACTGAGGAGCTGCTTGTAGCCCAGCTTGATGGTAGTGCTCAGCACGGCTACACCTTCTTGCCTGGAAAAAGAAGTGGCTGGTGAGCAAGTAGAAGTGCCTTGGTGATTGCATGGAATAAAGCCTCCTACCTGGTGTCCAGAAGATAGACCCATGAGCACCCCACCTGGGATTGAAATGTCTGTGTGTCAGAGAGGAGGGGGATAACACCGAGCAAAAGATTTATGCCTTCCTTTGGGCTGTTGCTTGGTAACAGAAAATGCCTCTTAAGCCTATTTTTGGAGAGGGGAGGGATGAAACTTGATTCAGTGACCATCTGTCCCAAGCTAGTTGACTTCCTGTTAGCTCCCCTTTGTTTCTGTCAAACAATTGATGGTTACCCTTTACAGATAAGAATACTGTTGGTGACGTTGCCCTAAACCAGCAGGTTGGCTTGTAGCAGCCACAAACCTGACCTATAAAATTATGATTATTTTGCAATTTTTAAGGGGTTTTTGGTTCTTCTGATGCCACAAACTGCGCTTTTGCTGGGCTTTATTTATCTGTCTTTGTGGGGTTTTGGTTTTGTTACTCTTGGGGGATGCCAATCAGTACAGTAGGCAAGTGCAATAAATTAACTGAAACCTCTTTAAAAAGGATGTAATACTGCAGTTTTAAAGGCTAAAATCACTGGGGCTTGGGCTGGTTAAGCTTTTTGTTGGGGAGGGAGAGCAACAGTTAAATGAAGGCAATGTGAAAGCAAAACCCAGATTCTTAATTGCAAACGGAGTATTTGCTATTGTACTTGCTTAATTGTCAGAAAACTTTTCTCTGTTGGAGTTCCGCCTGATATTTGCTTAGTAGTAGGATGCTGGGTAGGTTTGAACTCTGGATTTCGTTCACCCACTTTATTTACATTGCTGAAGCCCTTCTTTTTCCTTTAGCTTTCTGCACTGAGGGTGCAGGGTGCATGCACGTGCAGACACAAGTGCCTCCTCTGCAGCTGCTGTTATCTGCTAAGCATTCCAATACCGATTCCTTTTCTTGACCGAATTTCAGCATTCAGAGAAGTTCTCAATTCCACATATCTGAGGAAGAATTAGTGCATGTGTGTCTGGAGGAGACAGGTAGTGTCTGCAGAGTCAAGTCCCCCAGTGCAATGGGGCAGTTGCAGTCTCTGTTACTCCCTAACTCAGTGGAACCCCAGGAGTATTTCCATGCTGCTGCCTTGCAGAGGAGGGTGGGGAGGAAAGAACTTCAGTACAAATGTCTTTGCTTATTTGAGTTTAACCTACCTCTGACTCAGTAGGTGAAATCTGGAGATAATTCCCAGAAGTTACTTCACAAAGGAGAAGATGCTAGAGAAGTGAATCTCCTGTTCTCTCTTTTCCCCACCTGCTCTTCTGCTGCTTTGCACAGAAGTGCTGCCGTCTGCAGCTCTCCAGCCTGGCCCTGCATGTAGGTTGGGTTCAGCTCTGAAGCTAGCGGCAAGGTGCCTACTGAAGGCGAATCTGGTTGATGTTGGGTCAGGCATGCTGCCTTGCCTTTCAATTACCATATGTGACTTCTAAAAACTAACTGACTTTGGCTGGAAGGTTGCTGTTGGGCTGTGTCAGGCAGCCTGTGTGGCAGCTCTGGCCTGCTGGGCTGGCAGCCCTTACAGCCTCCTTGCTGACTGCCTGTTTTTTCACTCCATCCTCAGCTTTCCCCCCTGTTTTGCTGATGTTTCTTTGGTGTGCATAGGGATTTGGCAGTGGCACTGGTCACTTGAAAACCAGCTTCTTTTTCCAAGTTCCTTTTTAGGTGGATCAGTTCCTTGATCCAGTTTACCACTGAGTGACACACTGAGCTTGGCCAGTGCAGTGGAACCAGATGAGCGACAGTGAATCACTACTGAGTAGAATCTTCTTCTGGTTTTTCTTTGTTTGTGTTGGTTTGGGTTTTGTTTGTTGTTTTGTTTGTTGTTTTTTTTCTTAATTATACATCTTCTGTAGAGAAATCTACTTTGGGATTAGTTTTGAAGGTTGTTAAGCCGGGCAGGGGCTCAGACACCACCTCTGTAATCTCAGCCGAAGATGCCTAGGTGCTGCTCTTCACCCTTCCTTGGCAGACGGCAGCAAGCACCACCAGCAGGCCTGCAGGGACTTCCAGTCTCTCTTGAAACTGCACTGAGATAAAGAAAAGCATTGCAGAGCTGGTGCCAGTGTGGCTGATGTTTGCAGCTAGTAAGGAACTGGTCGGAACTGGCTTGAGACCTGACACGGTTTTAGATTTTTTTGATTTCCTGTAGAACTGAGTTTCTGTGAGGGGTTAAAAAATGAAGACGTTGGGAATTTTATTTTGGAGTTGTGGGCCTTGTTCCAGGTATTCAAACACAGTTTGTTCCAGCACAGAGAAACAGAGCAATGGTTGCTCTGACTCAGGTTTTCACTATCCATTTAGAAGAGCATTTCTAAGCTGCAGAGCTCAGATGGTGGGGGACTGACTAAGTCCAGCTCTGCCTTCATGTGTGGTGAGCAGTTAGTGGCCTGTGCAGATGACAGGGCAGGCAGAACACAGGCTCTGCACATAGCTTCCTTCCTCCCAGACCGAGTCGTACTGCACTCCTCCCTTTAAAACAGACCTGATGTGGTTTTGTTCCCAGATAAAAGCAGCCACAGACCTGCCACTCGTAAGAGACAGTGCCTGTAGCTTACCTTACAGTAATCCTAGCAGAGGAGGTCGGCAGAAGGCTGGCATCTGTTTGCATTCACCTTCTCACGTTGCTGCTGCAAGGAAGGAATTATTGATGTGTCTCTATAGATAATGTTGTTTTCCTTCTGAATCAACCAGAACCAGAGCAACACTATTCAACATCACAGCCTTCTGCAGGGCTTCGTCTGGGAGCACGCACAGAGCAGGGCCATGCTCAGCTGTGTTCCCACCCCGGGTGGGCTCAGGAGCACTGCTGGTGTGGCTCCTCCTGCAGCTCCCACAGCCTCCGCTGGCAGAGCCAATCGGGGTGCTGCCCTGAGTGCCAGGTTGAGGACTCTCCCTCGCCTGTGGTGAAGAGGCCTTTTTGTGGTTTGTAGGAGAGAGCCTGGACACTGTGTTAATGACTCCTTGCTGTAAGGAGAATGGTGATGCTGCCCTTCCCTCCCCTCCCCATGCCCCAGCTCCACTTGTATCAAAGGTGAAAGTGCCTAGCTTCCTTCTAGGAAGGGATGCTCTTCAGTATCACTAGCAGGCTTTCCAGAGAGGAAGCAACAAAATAAGGGTCTTTAGGGAGCCTTTTGCTTCCAACAAATGGCTTTCTGAAGCTGCTAAATTGAAGCTTAACTTGGGAAAGAGAAAAACCTATGTCCTCACTGGAGACATATGGCCCTTTTTTATCAGAAGCCATTCCCCAGGCAAACCTGTCCTTGGGAAGAGCTGCAGGCCTTAGACCTGCTGGGCTCTCCATATCTTCTACCTTCTGCTTTGGCTTGGCTTGAGACTGAGCTGCTCCACTTAGACCACTTCTGGCAGCTCTATTTATTTGTCATTAAGTGCACTGCAGGAGAGCAGCTAACACGATCGGCTCTGCCCTGTGGGTTTCTGCTCTTCTGACACACTTCCTGGGTGCTAGCTGTGGATGTTCAGGCTGCTTAGTAGCTGGCAGCAGTCTTCATAGGAGATAGAAAATTCTAGGACTGGCTGTAGCTGCTGCTGTATCTGTTTTGTTGTCTGCTGCAGCCAGAGACTGAGAGCATGGAGAGGCTTAATGGGTATTAGATGGCAAGGGACAGGAGCAGAGGAAGTGGTTCCAAGCTGCCCCAGGGGAGGCTCAGGCTGGATCTTAGGAAATATTTCTGCATTGGAAGGTTTCTCAACCATTGGCATAGGCTGCCCAGGGCAGTGCTGCAGTCATCATCCCTGGGGGTCACAGGGTCACAGGATATTAGGGGTTGGAAGGGACCAAAACAGATCATCAAGTCTAACCTCCCTGCCAGAGCAGGACCATACAATCTAGCTCAGATCACACAGGAAAACATCCAGACAGGACTTGAAAGGCTCCAGAGAAGGAGACTCCACAACCTCTCTGGGCAGCCTGTGCCAGGGCTCTGGGACTCTTACAGGAAAGAACCCTTGTGTTGAGCTGGAACCTCCTGTGCTTCAGTTTCCATCCATTGCTCCTTGTTCTAGACCAGGGAGCAGTGAGCAGAGCCTGTCCCCCCGCTCCTGACCTCCAGCCCTCAGAGAGTTACAGACATTTGAGTCAATCCCCTCTCAGTCTTCTCTTCTCCAGACTAAGCAGCTGCAGGTCCCTCAGGCTGTCCTCATCAGGCAGTGCTCCAGTCCCCTCATCATCCTCACAGCTCTCTGCTGGACCCTCTCCAGCAGATCTCTGTCCCTCTTCAACTGGGGAGCCCAAAACTGAAGACGGTGTCCAACGAGGTGTTCATGCAGCCTTGTACAACAGGGTGTTGAACAGGGTGTTCAAGCAGCCAGTGGAGCTGGTGGTTAGGGACATGGTTTGGTGTTTGACCAGTCAGTGCTGGGTGAAGGGTTGGACTGGATGAACTCGGAGCTCTCTTCCAACCAGATGTGTTCTGTGGTTCTGTGACTGTTGTAAGTTCACTTTGGTTGCATTTTTCTTCATAGTAGACTCATTCCAGGTGTAGGTTCTGCTGGGAGGGAATCTGCCTTCTTCCTTGCTGGAGGAACCTTTTTGAGGACTCGCCAAGCAGTAGTGGATGACCCTGCTCTGGGCAGCAGTCAAGGCTACACCAGGCCAGGCAGAAATCAAGTCTAGAGGAACAAAGCAGAATGTGATAGCTTAGAGGGAAGCTTGGAAAGAAGAATAATTTCTGGTGGTTTATGCAAACTTGTAACTGGTTCTAAGAAGAAGAAAGTGAAATTGGTTTGTATGCTAGCAAAAATCCATTTTGATGTTTTAGGGAGAATTTTTCTTTCTCAGCACCCAGGGTTTCCTCTGACATCCTTTGCTCCTACCAAATAGTTTGCAGTTGTGTTTGTTTTTCCTTGTGGCTTCAGATAACTGAGTGACTCAAAACCAGGAGGGACTGACTGACCTGACCCTGGACTTGTGAGGCCTAAGCCAGTGTCTCACCCCTGAGATGGCTTTCCTTCTGCACAGGGCTGGATGAAATGTGCTCTTCTATAAGCTGCTGCCTCATTGCTTGCCACTGAAGACGTGAGTCTGTTTCTGGACACCTGATTGCACTCGGGGGTCTGGAATGGCAACTCTTTCCTATAGATCTAGAAAATGTGAGAATGGATCATGCACAAAGTATTCTTCCATGCATGATGGCTAATTGGACTTAATCTAGATACTCATTCTGATGTAACTAGAAGTTGCAGTTGCCTGGAGATGGGCTGCAGTGTTGCCCTATGAGCAGTGCTTGGAGTGTGTCACTTCAGCATAGATCAAGCATGTGTAACACTTCCAGCCACAGGACACAGCGTGACAAAAGGCAGCACTGCTGCCTGGAGAGTGGATGTTGCCATTATAGCGCTTCACAGATGTGTGCTAAGGAGTGCAGGAGGCTGCAGATACACAGGGGTCTGTGTCAGTAGGATTCTGGAATGGCAGTTTCTGTGAATGGAAAAGAAATGTGAATGAAAGACAAGGGAGAGAATGCAAGGCAAGGTAAGAGCAGCATCTCTGAACTGCCCTTACCTTCCAGGCTTTTTGATGCAAAGATTTTTGTCACCAGGTGCTAACCAAGCAGGCCATTTATTTCCACTGCTTTGTCCTCTCGCTGAACAGAAATATGTTCCTTTGCTTCCTCTCCCTTCTTCTCACTCTCCAGCACTGCTGTGCTTTATTGTACCTAGAAGCTGATCAGGCTTTTAGAGGAAGTTTAGCTTTGGTGAGCAGGCAGAAGTGTTGGCTGCCTGTGTTGCTGTGTGTTTCTAGCTGATGCAGAGCTGATGGGCGAGCAGAGAGGCTTTCTCCAGCTTTTGGAACAGGCTTGGTTTGTAGTTGGGTGAAGGACTGGGCATAAAGATGTGTCTGTAAAGCTCATGGCACGTTGGGATGTTCCAGGGGCTGGGTCTCACAGAACACACCTGGCTGAATTTCTTGCTCCTTTTCCAAACACTTTTGCCTGCAGCTTGTGTCCAGGTTGTTTTCCCAAGTGACTGGACAGAAGCAAAGAACAAGAGAATGGACCTGGAATTAAGCCAGCTAGATGCAGAGGTTGGGATCTTTGTTCTGTCCAGAGCAGGGGATTCCCAGCTGACCCCAGTGAGGGCAGGGGCATGGATCTCAGTTCTTCATCTTCTTTCTTTTCCTTCCCCCCTCCATAAGTGCAATGGAAACACAATATTACTGAAACCAGCAGCCAAATTCTGTGTGTTGGGCTGGAACTGCTGTAGGCCATAAGGCCTAGAAATAAGCTGTGGGCTTACAGCAGTGCCCTGGTGGATGTGTTAGCTTTGTATTCCCCTCGCAGAATGTTTGTTTGCAGAGAATTATCTATGGAGTCCCAGCAGAGTGACTCTTTGTTTTACACTTCTTTTTGGAATGCAGTTTAGTAGTGATATCCAGAGGGGTCAGCAGCATGAATAATGTTTGTTTCAAGGCTTGTTGGGTGTAAAGGGGCAGGGAGGAGGGTTTCACAGTGAAGAGAGCTGTTTTGTTTGGTGTGGCTAATCAGGAGTGAGGCTGGAATTGCTCATAGCTGTCATTCAGGTTTTGTTTCAAAGTCCAAGGACCTACTGGGAAAAACAAAAAGCTAATGAAAGCTGACTGTATTTCAACCCAAACCCTGTGGAATCCAAAACGATGTCCTGACACTCTGTGTATTCTTACTCTCCTGCATTCCCATGGTTACTAAGGTAACAGGTTTTTAGAGGCTTTACATCTTCATTGTCAAGTGTTTGCTACACTTATTGTTGCTGTTTACAGATTAGGGCAATTTAAACAATGCCTTTTGAAACACGGATGGAAAAATACAAGAAGAGATACAGTAGAGACAGATGTAATGAATCCCTCAGCCTCTCCTTTAAATTTTCAGTGCTGCTTCTTCTCACAAGCTGTGTACGAAGTGTCACATTGGTTTAGTGCAGGGACTTTAGGCATAGAGAGATGCCTTTTTCTTAAGGCGTGTTCATTACAGGGCTTCTTGCATACAGATGTGAAGTGTCCCTGTGGCTTTTCCAACCAGCAGAGCTGTCATAAAGAAACTTAAGTTTGTATTTGTATCAGTGTTGCTTCTCTGCTTATAATGCAGGAGACAGATGCCTGACTCTTGTGAGCTCTGACTATTGCATTACTGCAGCTGGGAGTTTGGACTTGAAAATCAAGCAGGCGAGGAGAAAACCAGGAAGATGCTCTAAAAATGGGAACTGCATGCAGAGCTTGGTAGCCCAACATCGTTCATGGTTCTGTGTCCATTCAGCTCAAGCAGAAATATGCTTGTTCACAGCTCCCCTGGAAAACCGGCTCGTGGAGGCCAGGCTTGGAAATGGATCTCCAGGAAGAACCATCTTAAGTTGATTAGGTTCTGCTGCCTTCTTGAAAGTTTGTGCATTGCTGCAGCCAAGATCTTCTGCATCTGCTGGGAGAGATGGTTCTGAAAACAGTGCTGCAAATATTAATTCTTGAAGCTGGTGAGGCTTAGTCGTGGGATGACTGTTAGGTGAGCAATTTTAAACCTCTTGGGTTGTAGTTTTATTCCTGTGAAATACATGTCCTGCTCAGGCAGGAGCTGGGAAGGAAAAGTGGAGACCCCAGCCTGTGTGTATGAAGTGCTGTGTCTGTAAGATCCACGGCAGGCAAAAGGTGAGGCTGGAACTCTTCCCGTTCCTGATTGCCCAGTGCTTCAGTTAAGGAGGAGTTTTAATTCCATAAATAGCTCAGCAACGAAATAATTGACTAGTGCTTTCATGTAGGGTGTAAATCCCTAGTACTGCTTGGCTGTGTACGAGTGCAATGATTATCTGTTTGTAACATATTGTATTGCAGTTCTTTTTAAAGAGGTGGCAGACATCTTTGTTTCAGTGATGCTTTTAGTTTTGGGGGGTTTCTTTCTCTTTATTTTTTTACCCTCTTCACCCCTTTCCTATTACTGCAGTTTAAAGGATTTTAAGGCATCGGAGTTTGTTAGCACCTTGCTGTGGAGCTGCTTGTGGCTGATGTTTGTAGAACCATAGTGTGAACAAAGTTGGAAGAGGCAGGGAAACTCTAAAAAGTGTTGTTTAAAGCTGTTTCAGATGACAAACTGTTACTCTGTCCATATTCAAGCATTCACATTTCTGACCTTTCTTACTGCTAGAAATCAGGATTGCTTCATCTTTGCATCTAACAAACTAAGCCACTTACTGCATATCTTAAACTGCTCATTCCATGCCCTCTTATGTAGCTTGTGCTCATTTGTACCTCTGCAGCTAGCAGGAGCATTTCTCACCCTGTGTAAAGTTTTGGTAAAACAAAGTCTCTTTTTGGACTGTTATCTACATGCCAGGATTTCAGCAGTAATCCTACTAAGTAATTTTCTGGGCACAGGCAGCATTGTTCCTGTGACTCTATCAGTGGTTTTAATTTGGTGTCTCTCTTCCCTTTATAAAAACCTACACCAGAATAACCACCTTGAAGATGAGAGTTTGAGAGACTGCATGTGTGAAGTGGGCTTGGAACTGAGGTTAGGATGTGGGGGTTATAGCTTTTCATGCTGACTTGTGCTCAATCAGCAGCCGAGGTCTGAGATGTGATAAATCCTTTTTGCCTGGCAGGAACAGGGTGTTTCTAGTTGGGAACGTTCCTAGCAGCCTGGGGAAGAGAGAGATATTGTTCTCTCTCTGGGCTCTTCAGATGAGTCCCTTCCAGTATATTCCAGAACCCTTTGCTCAGGCGAACCCTTGCAGTGCCACTGATCGTGAGTGAAATCCCCACCACGTCCCTGCTGGCTTCATCTAGGCAAGACTGAGAGCCTGGCCTGAGATGACATTTTTCATGAGGGAAGGTTCCATAAACCAGCATTCCTGCTGCTTCTTTTCAGCTAAACATAGGTTACGGGGAAGCATGAGCTGGAGGCGCCCTGCCGAGTGTCTTTTCATCACAGCTGCAGATGGTGGCTTGTGCCTTGCAAGGCAAGCAGCTACCCATGTTTGGTTGCAACCACCACTACTCCAATATCACCAAGAGGCAGCTTCCTTGAGGTAGGTAAGACTTAGGAGCTGGTGTGCAGGTACTCTTACATACAGAGCAGATCACCCCAGGAAAAGGGAGGTGACAGATGAGTGTCTGACAGCAGAGGAGCGAGGTGGAACGCAGACCTGACTGCTCCCTGTGCTGAAGGACAGGAGGTGCATAGGACACAGCTCTCCTGAATGACCATTTTAAAGTGTTTGTAGGGAAGCCTTTAGTTTGATTAGGTCATTTCCTTAGTAGTTCTGCACCTGTGGTTGTTGCATTGCCCTGGACAGAGGTCTGATGTGAACATAGGTAAGCACCTTGACAATAAGCTGTCCATGACAGGAATGAAATCTTCCTGTTAACTCCGAAAAGCTGAGTGAAGGAGTCTCTATGGCTGCATGGAAATGTTTGTGCTTTTCTGAGGTTGCAGGAAGAATGGTCATCTTCCTTCTCCCTGACTTTAAGTGATGTCCAGTGCATAAGAGAAATAAGATGTAAAAATGAATGCATGCTCTGCACCACAGAATGGGAATTGTTAGGAGCTGTGACTTTTTCCTTTCTGGAGTTGTGGTTTAACCTTGTTTAAGCCTGTTGCCACGCTTGCAGGGCCTCTTTTAATTCAATTTCCTGAATGCTCTAAAGTAAGAGGGGAAACCAAACTCTATACCTCATGAAGCTTCTGAGATCTAAAGCTACTGCTATTCAACATGTGGCAGCTGTGAGCTTACTAAGAGTGCTGTAAATTCCTTAGGTTAAAAAATAGTCACCAAAGTGTTAAGACTTTAGGGACAGACTTGACACTTGGGGAACTATCCACGGGAAAAAAACCTACTGCTGTTTCACAAACTCAGAGTAATCCTTGCAGGCTGATGTGGAAGGAGACTGCAGTGTCCTCAGCAGAATTTTCCCCCTCTGTAGTGAGTACCTTCCTTCCCTGCTGCAGCACGAATGAATATTCCCTCAGCCCCCCATCCAGAGCCCCCTCAGAGGATACTAGAGGAGGCCTCCAGTGCAGGGAGGATGTCTGAGTGCATTCTGTGTGCTCTGATGATCCAAATGAACAGAAAAGCATTCGTGTGGACCTGAAGGGATCCTTGCCTTTGCAAATGAAACCAGACTTCCTTCTTCCCTCTTCTGTTCCCTCACCCAAAATGCAGGGGCAAATCTTGCACAGAAATGGAATTTCAGCCCATCTTTTATTTAGTTACTCCTGTTCTGGTGGGTTTTTTAGGCATGCTTTCTGTTTTTAACAGCAGACTTCATTTACTTTCCCTTTTGTTTAGCAGTAACTTGATGTTGTGTTCACACTGCATCATAATCACTCCTCAAGCAAGAGCAAATAAATGGAGAACTTCAGAACTGGAAGCCTCAAGCCAGAATTGGCAGCTCAGCAGGTTACTTCAGGCTCATAGGCTCAGATCAGCATGTCCAGGGCTGGCAGATAGCGTTTCATATTTGGAAATACAGGTTTGTTGGAGGGTTTGTCATAGCTATCAAAAAGAAAATGTCTAGCAACAGAGAAACTGATCTGCATCAAATTAGTGAGTATAGAGAGCCTGTCTTTAATCAGCTACAAGAGGGGCAACAGTGAGTGTGTGCAGCTGAAATGAGGCTGTAAAGAACATCACTTCCATTTCTTGAGAAAGCCCAGGAAGACGAGGAAAAGAGGCAAATTTAGCAATAAAACAGTTCTTGGCAATCCATTGGAACCTTAGCGGTTAAAAGTCCTTAGTCACATCCTGAGTTACTGCTGTGTGTCTTACCCTGCTTTGGGCTGTTCTAGGAAGAAGATTGGTAGGTGACAGGTAGAAGGATCCCATGGCTAAGGCTGAGCTGCCAGTTGAACCAAGGAGTCTCCACAGCACAAGGACGCCCTGCTGCTGCCTGTGTTTGAGGATGCCGAGCACACTCCCACTGCTGCCTTAGCCTTACTGTGCTGGCTGCAAGGAAGCAGCTGGGGCAGGCAGGGTCTGCTGTTGCTGTGCTGGCTCTCGTTTGAGGCAGGGAGTGTGGCAGCTATAGGGGATACTCTAGCTTCATTCAACCTTTTAAATGAAGAATTGTATTGGATGCAGAAGAATAACAAGATAAGCCTATATAATTTCGTTTGTTTCCTGGACTAGTAATAATCTCCTGTATAAACTGTCTCCTCTCCTCCTTTCTGCCTGCTGCTTCCTTTCCTCCTTAGCTCTTCCACACTGCCTGCACTAACCTTGGCTGAGTAGTAACAGTTGCTGCCTTTTTGGTTTACTCACTGGGGGGGAGGAGAGGAAGGTGGCTGTTAGCCCCTTCTGGGCTTCGTCCAGGAGGTTGAGGAACAATTCAGGGGATCCCTGTGAGGGTCCTTGTGTTATTTCTAAGCAGTAAATAATTGCAGATCTCTTTTGGAACATATGCATTGTGTTACATGCTTGTAAATGTAGCTTGCTGTGAACATGTAGCTTCCTTTGCTTCTGAGCCCCCTGAGCTGGGCTGCTGAATTTACCTGGGGGTAATTTCAACCTGCCTCAGGGAGCTAGGCTTAGACTAAGGATTTTTCTTGTTACAGTTGATTCTGCCATCTGCAGAAGGTGAAGAGTTATCTGGGGTTGTGGGAAGTGCATGGCTTGTTTTTTTGCTGCACGTTTGCTTAGGCCAGGTGTCCCAGCAGCCACGCTGCTTTAGGCTCCGGTGGAAATGCTTTTCAAACACAGGGCAAAAGAACATCCATTTGTCATGTGGGAGCTGTAATCTGAATTTAAAAACCCAATAATCCTATTGGGCTTAGCATAAATTCACAGCAAACCTTTCATGCAGTTAGATGGAAGAGCTTGCCTGGGTGTGGAAATCTGTGCCCTGTGTTTGAAGCAAGCCTGGCCTAGCAAGTCTGGTACTGAACCTCAGCAGGAGGCAAGGAGACCTGATGTGTGACAAAGGGCAGAGCTTACGTATCTGATAAGGCTCTTGTCGTGTGCTTGCAGGTACCAGGTGAGCTTCATCAAGGTGTTTCATTAGGGCATGACACTAAACAGGACATGTAGTGTTCCTGAGAACAGAATTCTTCACTTCTTCATGCTGCCCTGTTCTGCTTCCAGCCTACATCTCCCTCACCTTCTAAAGTGGTGCCAGTATCTTCTGTTAAGGCTCCAATTGAATCATAGAATGCCAGGGGCTGGAAGAAACCCTGAAAGATCATCTGGTCCAGCCCCCCTGCCAGAGCAGAGTCACACAGAGCAGGTCACACACGAACACATCCAGATGGTTCTTGAATATCTCCAGAGAGGGAGACTCCACAACTCCCCTGAGCAGCCTGTTCCAGGGCTCTGTCACCCTCACAGGGAAAAATTCCTCCTAAGGTTCCCATGGCACTTCCTCTGCCTCGGCTTCCACCACTGCCCCTTGTGCTGTCAGTGGGCATCACCCAGCAGAGCCTGGCCCCAGCCTCCTGGCACTCACCCCTTAGTTATAAACATGCATGAGGTCAACCCTTAGTCTCCTCCTCTCCAGGCTACAAAGCTCCAACTGTCTGGTGTCAAAGCAGGTGTGAATAGTAACTGGCACTCCAGTCAGCTGCCTCTGGAGAGGCAATGAGAAAGGAGAGTGATGCTGTTAACATGCAAAAAACCAAGCTACTTATTTCTGGTTGAGATTTTTGTGAAGCTTCTGTTCCACATTAGCTTGATGGGTTGGGTAGTGCCTGCAGGTGTTGGGGAGACACTGCTACAGCCTGCCCAGCGAGGCTATAGCTGCCCCCTGCCTGGAGGTGTTCCAGGCCAGGCTGGATGAGGCCTTGAGCAGCCTGGGCTAGTGGGAGGTGTCCCTGCCTGACAGGGGGATTGGAACTGGATGATATTTAAGGTCCCTCCTGACCTAAACCTTCTGTGAATCTCTGAATTGCAGGCACAGTTTCCATGTCTGTTCACAGGCTTTGCCATGAGCCCAGCAGCAGCAGATTGCATGGAGCCTCAGTGTGCTGGCTTGCTCTGCTCTTTCCAGAGAGGAGTGGCTGGAGCAGCCCATGTGCAGCACTGCTCTCTGTCCACTTCTGAATTTGCTTCTGAAAGCAGCTTTCCTGATAATGTCCAGTCAAAACTCTCTCTTGAAAATGAGTGGCTTGGACAAACTGAAAAGTTAATGCAGCCATGAGAAACTTAAATTCCGGGTGGCAGGAAGCACACATTCTTCCCCTCACCACGCTGGATGGTGACTGCATGGAGGAGATGCTTCTGGCTGCTTCCCGAGGGTGGTGTCTGTGTGATATTACCAGGGATGTTCCTGCCCACTGGGTAGTAAGACCTGGGCAGTGAGTTTGAGTGCAGAGTTCTACAACTTGGGTTTTTCATTGCAGTTAAAATCCATTGTCCTTCTCTTTGCTTTGTGCTTTTTCTAGCATGGCAGATGTCTGAATGCCACTCAGAAGGATGTATTAGGTCTTTCAACAGCGAAGTACAACTCTTCAGTGGAGCAGAGCACATTTACCTCAGCAAGATGCAGATGTGGTTGAGCACCACAGAAGAGTTGTAGTTCAGTTGCTTGTGACTTGTTTTTGCATCACGTGGCTGTTCTGCCACTTTGCCTTGACTTAGGTGTTGGTGTTCTTACACTTGCATACATAGCTGCACTTCTGAAAGCTCTTACAGACTGAAGGTATGGGGAAAGCCAACGAGATGGTTGAATTGATGGAATGTTTGGTGTGCTCCTAGTTCAAATAGTAACTTTTATTCTCTGTGGGTAAAAAAATAACCTAATGCTGTAGGAGATGCATAATTTCTAGAGAAATGGCACAATGTGAAACATTGGCCAGGTCCCTTTGGAGAGCCAGGCTGGATCCATGGGCTGAGGTCAGCTGTATGAGGTTCAACAAGGCCAAGTGCTGGGTCTTGCACCTGGGTCACAACAACCCCAGGAATGCTCCAGGACTGGGGCAGAGTGGCTGGAGACTGCACAGCAGAGAAAGACCTGGGGGTGCTGGTTGACAGCAGCTGAAGATGAGCCAGGGTGTGTCCAGGTGGCCAAGAATGGCACCAGCAGTGTGGATCAGCAGTGGTGTGGCCAGCAGGAGCAGGGCAGGGATTCTGCCCTTGGACTAGCACTAGGGAGGCTACAGCTTGAGTGCTGGGTTCAGTTTTGCAATACTCACTCTAAGACAGGCATTGATGTGCTGAAAGAAGGATGCTGGAGGTCCTGAGAAGGGAAAAAAAGCTAGGGAAGGGTCTGCTCAGAAAGAGCAGCTGAGGGAGCTGGAGGGGTTTAGTGTGGAGAAGAGGAGGCTGAGGGGAGCCCTCATTGCTCTTTACAGCTTCCTGGAAGGGGGCTGCAGTGAGGTGGGGGTTGGGCTCTTCTACATAGTCTCAGGAGAAGAAATGTCCTGAAATTGTGCCAGGGGAAGGCTAGGTTTGGAGATGAGGAAAAATTTCTTTCTGTTCCTGGGGGTGTTCAAGAAACCTGTGGCCGTGATGGTGTTGGGTTGATGGCTGGACTTGATAGGTCTTTCCCATCTGAAACAGGTCTATGGTTAGTGTTATAAATGTGCCTAATGGGAAGCTGAAGATTAGGTTTTGACCTCCTGAGCCATTAGGTATTTACAAAAGGTCACTTGTGCTTGGAGGGTGTTGCCTCTGTTGCAGTTCTATAAGGCAGTGATCTTGGATCTTCAACATGGTAATGCTGCAGTGGATGAGCTGGAAGGAGCCAGCCTGTGATCTGTGGAACAGCATTCCTGCAGACCCGAGAATGCCCTGTTACTGACACGCACCTTTCAAACCTGGGTGAAGAGCGTAGGCTGTGCAGCAGACCCGAGGGGAATGTAGTGCTTTGGTCGCCGCTGTGACATGTCTCAGGCACTCTGGTAATCAGCTGGGAGACTTTTCTAATGTTTGCATTGGCCTAGCTCAGAGTTGGTGGTTGTGGAATTAGCCTGGGATGCTTTTTCATTAAGTACATGCAGAGCTGGAGCCTGTGGTTGGCTGAATGCACTGAAGGGAGAAAATTTGCTGTTTCACCCTACTACAGCACTGCTGAAGCCAAGCAAGTACAAAAGATTGGTTGCAGCTAACTTTGGTCTATAGTGAGGGCCACAGTGGAAACCAGAAGTCCTAAGGGGTTGTCTTCCATCTGTGCTGGAGATGCAAAGTCATAGTATCCAAAAGGAAAGAAAGATGACATTGCCCTTTAGCCTGGGTTTAATGTAGGTCAGCTGGGTCACCAGATGACATGACTTTAATGGCCAAACTGCTTTTAACAATTGCCTTGGGCAGTGTTTAATTTCACTGATCTTTGCCAGCCTTGAAGAGAAGGGAGAGGAAGAGTCACCTTCTGCTTTTCACACAGTCTGCACTCTGGTGCTTCTGTGACCTTTTCTAGTGGCCACTCCTGAGCAACATATGCCCATGTGCCTACCCCCGTACCACACCTGTAAGGTCAGACTGATCAGCACCCATCCCACCAGGCTGATTTTGCTTTTTTTTCCCCTTTAACCTCAGTTTCTTGCTGCTGAACATCTCAGGGACAGAACAGACAAATTCTATTCCTATCAGCTTTGCAATTGCTTGTTCTTCCTGAAAAACTCATTGGCTTCATTCCTGACTTAGAGATCTCTGTAAGTGTGTTTATAAAGCTGGGGAAGGGCCTAGAGAATAAATCTTAGGAGGAGTAACTGAGGGAGCTGGGATTGTTTAGTTTGAGGAAGAGGAGGTTGAGGGGAGACCTCATTGCTGTCTACAACTACCTGAAGGGACATTGTGGAGAGGCTGCTTCTGGTCTTTTCTCACAGGTAATTGGAGACAGATCAAGGGGGAATGGCCTGAAGCTGGGGCTGGGGAGGTTTAGACTGGACATCAGGGAAAAGCTTTTGAGGGAGAGAGTGGTCAGGGACTGGAATGAGCAGCCCGGGGAGGTGCTGGAGTCCCCCACCCTGGATGTGTTTAAGGGTTGTTTGGATGTGGTGCTTGGGGATATGGTTTAAGGTGAATCTTGCAGAGTAGGGTTCTAGGTTGGACTTGGTGATCCTGAGGGGCTTTGCCAACCTGCATGTTTTTGTGATTTAACTCTCTCTTGTACTGACATTTCTCAGTGAAATCTACTACCTAGCACACAGGTTCTAGTGAAGGATGAAGACAGTCTGTGCTGAAGTGTGACAGTGGTTTCTGTTAAATTTCAGAGTGAGATGACAGGAAGGTTTGCCAGTGTTAGGCTGTTCAACCACCACGTGCAGAACCTCTGCTCTGCGTCAGCTGGCCTGTGATGACTCAGAACTCTCTCACATGCAATATCTTCCTTCTCGTGGAGCACTGTAACAGAAGCAGTCACAGATCTTAACAGCAGCACAGGAAGGATAGAACTGAGTTCCACTTGTCCTGCTTCTTTGCGGTGCTGGTGATGGCCTGGGATAGCAATGCAGGGAATGCAGGCTCTGTTCTTTGGGAGCTCCTTGGTATATAACCGGGACAGGGAATACGTGTGTGTGTGAGCTGTGCTGCTGCTCAGAAACAGCCTCTTCATGGCATGGAGAGTGCTGAATGGCCTGTAGTGGAGTGGGGAGCAAGACAAAGAAAAGCAAATGTTGAGTCATTAAGGGAGGGTGGGAAGGGGCAGCAGTGCGAACTCGGTGCCTTTGCCAGTCACATGCGTTTTTAGCATGCTTGCACCTTGAAGGCCATGTGCTGGTTGCTTCCTTCCTTTCTGCAGGAGCAGATTTAAAAAGTGGAAAAATACAGAGAAAACAGTGAGCAATTGAGGATGTCCAACAGCTACTGCTGTGTGAGGAACAACCACACTGACTAGACAGCAGCCTGGGAGGAAGACAGCTGAGGTCCATAAAATACCCTGGGCAGAAGGTGGTAGCTGTTTGAGTTCTCTGTGCAAAACGAGCTTAGGAGCATCCAATGAGATGAGAGGAGGCAAAAGGTGATTACTGCAACTGTGAGGTAGGTTATGGCACTGCTTTCTCAGGATGAAGGCCTGCTGAAGGCTTAGGTGATTTCTCAAGCAGATGGATAAATTTATGGTTGCTGTTACATGAGCCTCAAGCTGCCGATGAGTGGAGGCTGGGAGATTATTCTGGATAATCACCACTGCAGGAATGTCACAGGGTGCATTTGTGCTCTCCTCTGGCTATCTGCTCATGGCTGCTCTGTGACCTAGGGAACAGGGCTGGGCCTCTGCCATGCCATGTCTTCTAACTACCCTGTTGTTCTTTTGTGTGTGGGTCACTGGGTTGAGTGAGGTGGGCTGCAGAAAGTGCTCCAGGTCTGTTCTGTGCTTGCAGTGTGTTCTCTGCATGCAGTGAGCCAGGTGAAAGCAGTGTACAGTTTCCTGCAGCATGTTGGTAATAAAGCTAAGTATTCCAAACGGCTATGGAAGCCACAGCTACAGAAGCCTAGTTTAAAGGTATGGATTTCTTGGCTGCTAAACTCTGATTGGAAACGTTTTCTGTATTTTGAATGTGGTTAGGGTCAGCCTTTCCAATGGCTTCTTTGTGTGCTGCCTTTTAACTGTCCCAGGCACAGACAATGTCCTGCCACAGTGACTGTATTTCTTCATGAACTCTGAGAGCATGTTGCTTGGTGCCATGGTCTAGTTAACTGGATAGGGCAGGGTGATAGGTTGGACTGGCTGAGCTTGGAGTTCTCTTCCAACCTGTTTGATTCTATGAAATGTGTTTCAGCTCCCTGCCTCTGCCTCATTTGTATAGAACTGTGGGTTTAAGAGGTACCAGACAGAAAACTTGGTCACAGGAGCAAGGCATAAAGAAACAGTACAAAATACAGATGGTCTAAACAAAGCAGATGGTCCTTCATCTTTCCCCAGAGCAGAAACACTGCAGCCCACCCAAGGCCCGTGGATGAGCAGAGCATGCTTGTTTAGATCAGCCTAACGCCTGCAGCACCCTGCGCTGAGTGTCCGTGCCCAGGCTGGGGAGCCCCGAGGGGATGTGCCCTTGCTCTGGGTTACTTAGGTGCTGACACACATGCTGAGCTCCTGCTGTGTGTTCACAGCATGAGAATGATGAGGCCAGAGAGGTCTTGCTCACCACAATGGCTGCTGTTCATAGCAATGCAGAGGTCAGGATCACGGCTAGCTGGTTTTAATGCCAGGTGGATACCACCAACAGTTACTGAGCTACGCAGGTCTGAAGGATCAGCTTCCCTGCTTTGTGAGCAGTGGGGGAGTCCCTGCCACCAGCTGACTTCTGTGCTCTGCCACTTCAGCTGACTTTGGTCTTGGGTAATTTTCCTTTATACACCTGTGGAAATTAGGAGCACCTTGTCTAGTAGCTCTGTTTTGCTGTTAGGTCACAGAATCACAGGATGTTAGGGATTGGAAGTGACCTCTGGAGATCTTGGAGCCCAACCCCCCTGCCAGAGCAGGACCAGAGAATCTAGCACAAGTCACACAGGAACACATCCACACAGGGCTGGGAAGGCTCCGAAGAAGGAGACTCCATAACCTCTCTGGGCAGCCTGTGCCAGGGCTCTGGGACCCTTCCAGTCATTAAGTTCTTCCTCATATTGAGGTGGAGCTTCCTGTGCTGCAGTTTCCATCCACTGCACTTGGCCTATGCCAGGGCACAAGTGAAAAGAAGCTATCTCTGTCCCTCCCTTTCTGACCCTTAGCCCTCAGGTACCTATAGACATTGCTCAGGTCTCCTCTCAGCTTTCTCCTCTCCAGACCAACCAGCTCCAGGTCCCTCAGCCTCTCCTCATCAAGGTAGTGCATTAGCAGTAGTATTGCCATCTTTAAAAGAGAAAAGGAAATCAACTTATTTAAAACACATTTTATGCCAAGGGATAGCTTTTTTTCTTCTAACCTGTAGTTTAAACTTCAGTGGAGAAAAAAACGGTGGTTTTGTACTTCCATCCCACACATGTCAGTGCTAACTGTGGTGTATTTTTGAAAGAGAAACTTTCAGATCAAATTTGAACACAGACCTCTGAAGTCTAGGCTGTTCAAATAGCTGTTTGGCTGAAAATATATGAATGCATGTTTTGGGTTTCAGTCAGACATAACATGCTGAGAGGGACTTGCAGCTGTAGGAATCACAGAATGCTAGAGCTTGGAAAGGACCTCCAGAGATCACTGAGGCCAACAAAGGCAGGACCACCTAGGGCAGGCTCTGCAGGAAAGCGGCCAGGTGGATTTTGTAGATTTCAACAAAAGGAGACTCCACAACCTCTGGGCAGTCTGCTCCAGTGCTCTATCACCCTGGTAGCCACCATTCAGATATTTGTAGACACCAATAAGGTCCCCTCTCAGCCTCCTCTTCTCCAGACTAAACAACCGCAGGTCTCTCAGCCTTTTCTTGTAAGGAGATCACAGAACACATCTGGCTGGGAGAGCCCTCCAAGCTCACCCAGTCCAAGCCTCCGCCCAGCACTGCAGGGTCACACCAAACCATGTCCCTAAGCACAGCTCCACAGGCTGCTGGAACACCCCCAGGGCTGGGGACTGCAGCACTGCCCTGGGCAGCCTGTGCCAATGGTTGAGAACCTTCCAGTGCAGAAATATCTCCTGAGCTCCAGCCTGAGCCTCCCCTGGGGCAGCTTGGAACCATTTCCTCTGCTCCTGTCCGTTGCCCCCAAGCAGCAGAGGCTGCCCCCTCCTCACTGCAGCCTCCCTGCAGGGAGCTGCAGAGAGCAGTGAGCTCTGCCCTCAGCCTCCTCTCCTCCACCTGCACACCCCCAGCTCCCTCAGCCCCTCCTCACCCCCAGCTGCTCCAGGCCCTTCTCCAGCCTCATTGCACTGCTCTGGACAGGCTACAGCCACTCAGTATCCTTTCTGCAGTAGGGAGCCCAGAGCTGAGCACAGCACTTAAGATGTGGCCTCACCAGGACATGTGGCCATGGGTTGTAGCTTCTGTCTGCCAGCTGAAGTGTTCAAAATTGCCTATCCATGAACTTTGATTCAGTTACTCCACAGTACAGTCATCTTTCATCTGTTTGTGAGTGCTGGACAGGATGGGCTGTTGGAAGTCTGCTCTTCAGTGTGTTTAGCCACCCCTTACAAAGATTATTAATTACTGTCACTGAGTGTGTGCTTGGCTGTTTGCTTTCATTCTGAAACCCATGCAAAGTGCTTTCCTACGACTTGTTTCACAAGTGTAGGTGATGTTTTGGTGTATGGACTTCAGATACATGGGAGTGTAGGGTGAGCTTACCTTCAACGTGTTATCTCCCACTGCTATGGCAGGCTGAACTGAGATGCATTTTTATGCTAAATGCAGTACAGTTATTTGGGGGAATATTTGAAAAGAAAATAATTTCCTTCTTTCTTTTCTCCTGCATTCCCAGCCCCACTCCCAGAAACCCAGGAGTAGCCTCTTCATGTATAAAACTTCATTCTTATTTCAGGACTGGTGTTTAGTTATCCTTAGACATGATCTTGGCCAGTTGTCAAGGGGCACATCAAAAATTACAATTTCTGTTTGTGACCTCTGGTGCATTTGTCCTGCCTGGCTCTGGTGGAGAGAGCGGAGAGTGCTGTGCAGACTGAGATGGGGAAAGGGCCCATGGCTGAGGGGAGATGCAGCTCTTGACTTTGTACCATTTGCTTCTTCACTTTAAAGCTTGAATTTCTATTGTGTCTTTTCTGTAACACAAGATCTGGATTAGCTTTGACGGTTTTCGAGTCTGCTCGAAACCTCTGCTTTCCAGGCTGCAGCAAAGTGCTGTCTGATGGCAATGAAGGCAAAGGTTTTGGGCCCACACTCAAATTTTCAAGAGAATGAGAGCTGTTAGTAAAGCAAAGGGGTCAGGGGAGGACAGCACACAACAGCCCCACCAGCTCCCGGGGTTGACTAAGTACCTCTGATTCTCTTGAAAATTTTCTTCCTTCCCTGGCAGCTGCTTTATAGCTGACAAAATGAAGCCATTTCCTAGCCCCAGCCTTTACCTACGGAGGTCATAAAAATTGCTAATGGAAACGCTGCTGCCTTCTGTTGTGTGATTCTAATAGGAAATGGATCACTGCAATTTATGGGGTACTTACCCTCCTCGTGCGTGATGAATGGCTCACTTCAAATGATGTTTCCTCATTGATTTCCTGGTGTTTATCACCAGGAAAGACAGAACAGGAAGAACAACATTTCAACGTGAAGTTGATTTTGAAGCTGACATCTTTTCGCCGCAGTGTGAATTCATGGCAGTACAGCAGCTGCTGTAGCACAGGGGCAAAAGATCTGGGGTCAGTTCTTTAAATTGCTCTTCAGCTGAGGTACCTCTGAACCTACATTTTGTTATGCTGCTCTTAGCTTCCTTGCCTTTTCTTTGGCAGGGAGTTGGAACTTGTTTGCATTCTTCCTTCTCGGAGAGTCCACTGTTGGCTGACTTGCCAGTAACTTTGGTAGCTGTTACTGCAATTAGTTTTTCTTTTCAATGGATACCGACTGATTCTTTGAATTGCATGATACAAACCCATCGAGGTGAAACATGCCTGTTCCAGACAACTTACCCTCACTTGACCTTTCAGTTTGGGGCAGCAGAGCTGTCAAGCATTTTCCTGCGTTATTTAACAGTTTCTGAGATTTGTTATTGTAACTTCTCTGTTTTCTGGGCCTACAGATTTTCAGTTGCAAACCATGATGCAAAGAACACAAATGCAGAATAAAGCATGCAGATTTTCAAGTGTGTGCAGTTTCATTTCTTTTTCTGGAAAGGATTTTGTGCAAATCAGTGAAAAACTCTACCAGACTACATACTTACCCTGGACAATAACATCTCAGCTTGGCTGCTTCTGTTGCCAAGCTTTATAGAACTCATCCTCAAATACCTCTGGTGCGAACATGCTGGATGTCAGCTGAAAGCCCCCAAATACTATCATACTTATCTGAAATAGGCTTCCTGTAAAGCACAAATTCCTTCTAAGTGAAAATTCACTCCAGCTTCCTTTCCAGAACAAGTATTCTCAAGTGTTCCATACTTCATCTGCTTTCTCCCATCCAGCTGTGGTTACACTCAGAAGCACTCAGATTTCTGAGGCATCTCACATAAATAGCACCACAAAACAGTTAGCAGCTTTGCAGAACACTCGATGACATCTTTAATTAATGCACTTGAGTCAAAGCTGTCACATAAGGATTGCTGTAATTCCCAGACCGTTCCAGTGGAGCCAGCATGATTAGAGACAGTCCAAGATCCCTTTGGGAGAGGATGTTAGTTGGACAGACACTAAGAGGTGATTGTGTGACAGCTTTAGGTCTGCAATATCAGAAGTTGGTGGGTAATTCAAAGCCCAAAATATTATCCAACTTGTTAGAAAGCAAGGAATAAATAAGGTATTTTTACCTTGGGTGTGTTATAAAGGTAGGAGTGGAGAAAGGGAAAGAAGAGGCATTGCCAGTTTGCTCTACTGTACTTCATCTCCATGGAAAGCAAGCACCATTTACTTCAGCAGGTCTGCTTTCCTTTGTGACCTGGTGTTTGGTGCACCTGCTGGAGTGGCAGAGAACAAGATGTGCTTTTTGAAATGAGAAATGTTCAAAGTGATGAGAACAGCACGCACTGAACAAGCACAAATCATTCAGACGCTTCTTTAAGTTTCAGATGTTGAATGGAAGTGACTGAAGGAGTAATTAAAAAATACATAGAACCTCTTTTTGTTCTAAATCCAGCGTTTAGAGTTTGCTTTATGGTACACCAAACAAGTGGTGCTGTCAAGCCTCTAAATGACTGGCCCCAGTCTGAGCTTAGTAGTGCTTGGGGATGAACTGGTCCCAGCGTTTGACTTCTAAACCAGCTGTGTCTCTGGCAGCAGTGAGATGTCAGTGCCCACAGCCTCGGCTCCTGTTCTGGCTGGTGGCATGGCCAGCACCGAGAAGCTCAGGTGCAGAGGTGCTGGCGTGCTGGTGCAGCTGGGCAGGAGCGTCTGCATCCCCATGGTCGGACAGCTGTGGCAGACAAGTCCAGTCTGGGACAGCACTGGCTTTGCGCAGTGCATGTTGCTGGAGGGTCTGTGCCCCAGTCTGAGCAACAGGCTGCCTGGAGCAAAGTGCAGACAGGAGTTTACCCCAATAAAACACTGGCACAGAGTTGGAGGTTAAGTGAAAAATCCTATTTACTAAAGGCATAAAGGAAACAGACACAAATCAACCTGCCTTGGCTCAGTTCTCCACTTGGGCCTACCAGGCCTCAGCCAACCAAAACCTGTCCCCCAGTCTCAGGCGCAGCAGGCCCCGGCTAAGCCGCAGCGCCCCCGCGCACACAGCCCTCCCGGCGCTCAGCGCCCCCGCAGCACAGCAGCGTGGCACAGAATGAGCTTGCCAAGAGGGCCGCAGCCGGCCGCAGCCTCCCTACACAGCGGAGATAAGAGTGGCTGCAGGCGCTTGGTTAGGAGGGGAGGGAGACTGGCACTGTGCCCTGCAGAAAGCAGCGCAGGATGAGCACTCGCAGTAGGCTGTGTCCTCCCCCGGGATTTCTGGAGGACTTGTCTCTGTATATACGAATTAACTTTCAGTTTCGGTTAACCTACAGCACTCTGTCAGGAACTTCAAAACAAGTGCAACTGAAATCAAACCTGGCAGTGGTAATGAGGTCTCAACTGCTACATCAGCATTCAAGCCCAAGGCACTTGTATCTCTACTGATAAGAGTCCTGCCCCTGGGGAGGAACAATAACCTGCAGCAGTCCAGGCTGGGAGGTGACTGCTGGAGAGCAGCCCTGGGGAGAGGGACCTGGGAGTGCTGGTGGAGAACATCCATGGGCAGCAATGTGCCCTGCTGGCGAAGAAGGCCAGTGGGGTGCTGGGGGGCATTAGGCAGAGTGTGTCCAGCAGATCAAGGGAGGTTCTCCTCCCTCTCTACTCTGCTCTGGGGAAACCTCATCTTGAGTACTGTGTTCAGTTTTGGGCTCCCCAGCTCAAGAGGGACAGGAACTGCTGGAGAGGGTCCAGCAGAGGGCTATGAGGATGCTGAGGGGACTGGAGCAGTGCCTGGTGAGGAGAGACTGAGGGTCCTGGGGCTGTTTAGTTTGGAGAAGAGAAGTCTGAGAGGGGATTTAATACATGTGTATAAATTGCTGGGGGTCAGGAGTGAGGGACAGGCTCTGCTCACTGCTCACTGCTCCCTGAGCTAGGACAAGGAGCAATGGAGCTGCAGCACAGGAGGTTCTAGCTCAATACAAGGGGGAACTTCTTTCCTGTAAGGGTCCCAGAGCCCTGGCACAGGCTGCCCAGAGAGGTTGTGGAGTCTCCTTCTCTGGAGCCTTTCAAGTCCTGTCTGGATTGTTTCTGTGTGACCCAAGCTAGATTGTATGGCCCTGCTCTGGCAGAGGGGTTGGACTCGATGACCTCTTTGGGTCCCTTTCAAACCCTGACATCTGTGAGCCTGAGGTCTGCCTTACCATAAAAGCTCAATGTCAGAACAGAATACAAAAGATCTGCTGTGGGCTCATGGAGTATTTTAGTGATCCACCACATCCTTTCATGACCCTTGCATTAAAATTGGACAGAGCTTCATGGAACTGAAGACCTCACTGCACAGTATGTACCTAGCTTGTTGAAATTCTGTGTGACTTGTGGAGAAATTCTTATGGGGAGCTTTGCATAGGTTAGACTCTTTCTTTATTCAAATTTAATTCTTAATTAGGAAAAATAATTTCTTAAATCAGTAGTCTGTAGAGAGCTTTAGGAAATTTGTTTTGCTGTTTGCCTTTTAGAGGATAGAGGAGAGAGCCTCTCGTAATCAAGAGGAATCCTGTTTGCAGTGGCAGTGTTTAAGTTCTACTGGTTGTTTCGTTGGGGATTTTGTGGGCAGAGAAATGAGATGGGTGACAGAACAGGGCTGTGCTATCTCTGCAAAGCATGTTGCTCCTAGCTGGAAGTCTCACGTTACCCTAGCCTAAAAGTGCTGCGTGGTTTTCATTGAAGCAGACTTTGGAATAGAGCTTTTTATTGTCAGTGAGAGGTGCTCAGTGCTCTCAGTTCCAAAGAAGCAGATTTCAGTTAGTCTGTGCTAGCTGTGGACTACAGAGGAGCACTCTTTGGGCTTCCTTTGGCAGATGCCAAGTTCTGCATCGCCAGCAAAAAGAGGAACAGCTGAGACTGCTGCCCGCCAGTTGCTCCCTTACTGCTCAGCACAGTGTTCAATAAGACAGTTACCTGTGTTGGCCTTTGACCTGGCTGTCCTATGCTCTGCCTTTTCTTTCATTGTGTTCTGCTCTATCTGAAGCAAGTGTTTGTTGTTTAGTACCTTCTACTTTCATCTCCTGGCATATCATAGAATCATAAAATCACACAGGTTGGAAGAGACCTGCATGCTCATCCAGCCCAACCTAGCACCCAGCCCTAGCCAGTCAACCAGACCATGGCACTAAGTGCCCCAGCCAGGCTTGGCTTGAGCACTTCCAGGGATGGCAACTCCACCACCTCCCTGGGCAGCCCATTCCAATGCCAATCACTCTCTCTGCCAAGAACTTCCTCCTAACATCCAGCCTAAACCTCCCCTGGCACAAATGGATACTGTGTCTCCTTGTTCTGTTGATGGTTGTCTGGCAGCAGAGCCCAACCCCACCTGGCTACAACCTCCCTTCAGGTAGCTGTAGACAGCAATGAGGTCTGCCCTAAGCCTCCTCTTCTTCAGGCTGCACAACCCCAGCTCCCTCAGCCTCTCCTCACAGGGCTGTGCTCCAGGCCCTTCCTCAGCCTTGCTCCCTTCTCTGGACATCTTCCAGCACCTCAACATCTCTCTGGAATTGAGGAGCCCAGAACTGGACACAGCACTCAAGGTGTGGCCTGACCAATGCTGAGTACAGGGGTAGAAGAACCTCCCTTGTCCTGCTGGCCACACTGCTCCTGAGCCAGGCCAGAATATGAATTGGCAAGGAAAAAAGGTCCCAGAACCTGTCATGAAACTTCTTCATCACTGCCACTCACCTTCAGGACAGAAATCCCTGCTGCCCCCAAAATGCAGACTGCCAAATATTTGCATGTTTAGGTACTCAGACATCACTTCTATTTCTGTGCATCCAACTGGATGAAATCCTCTGCTTGGATAAAGCTCATGGTAGCTTCTTCATCAGTGTAGCAATGCAAAGTCACTTCTTTTGCTTTAAGAAGGGAAATAATTTATAGTGTCCTACAAACAACTGCCTGGTGAACTCCCCCTTAGAGGGTCAGTGTGGAGAAAACATCAATTAAAATATTAACACAATCGAAGATTCACAGAATGGTTTGGGTTGGAAGGGACCTTAAAATCATCCAGTTCCAATCCCACCACTGTGAGCAGGGATACCTCCCACCAGCACATCTTGCTCAAGGCTTCATCCAGCCTGGCCTGGAACACCTCCAGGCAGGGGCAGCCACAACCTCTCTGGGCAACCTGTGCCAGTGTCTCACTATCCTCACTACAAAGAACTTCTTCCTCATCTCCCCTCTCCCAGCTCAAAGCCATTGTCCCTCATCCTGTCACTCCCAGCCCTTGTCACAAGTCCCTCCCCAGTTCTCCTGGAGCCCTTCAGGCACTGCAAGGCTGCTCTAAGGTCTCCCTGGATCATTCTTTTCTCCAGGCTTGAACAGCCACAACTCTTCCAGCGTGTCCCCACAGGGAGCTTCTCCAGCCCTCTGAGTATCTTGATGGCCTCCTCTGGACCCTCTCCAGCAGTTCCTGGTCCTTCTTGTGCTGTGTTCCCCAGAGCTGGAGGCAGTGCTGCAGGTGAGGGCTGAGCAGAGGGGCAGAATCCCCTCCCTGTGCTGCTGCTCTCCCTGCTGTGGCTACAGCGAGCACACATCTGGTTCTGGGCTGCCAGTGACCAGTGCTGGCTCCTGGGCACTTTGGCACCAACTGACAGCCCCAAGGCCTTCTCCTCCAGGCTGCTCTCAACCACTCCTCATCCAGCCTGGATTTGTGCTTTGAATCATGTCCTGGTCCATTCTACCATCAAACAGAAAAGGCATGAAGAAAAGAGAAGTGCTGTTTCTTACTCTCTCTTGTGCATTGCAGTGCAAAGGTACCAAGCTTGCATGAGACATGTTGGACTTTAGGAGATACTGACCCACGATAACAAGAAGCTTTCCAGTCCACTGCTCAGCGTGCTGCTTTCAGCTGTAGGTGGCTGTTTCTGGGGCTCAAGCCGCCTCCTGCCTCCAGAGATCAGTGCTCAGTGTGTGCTGGGGAGATAGAGGGCTGTAGGGCAGCTGGGTTAGCAGCAGCAGCAGAGTGTCAGAGGCACATCCAACCTTCCCCTCAGCTGCTGCACTGCTGGCTGCTCTCCCATCTTGGCACTGGTGGGGACCTGCTCCTGTGCTACAGCAATGAAATGCAGAAGCCAGCAGCTGAGTGCTGGAATGGTTGTAGCTGTTGTTAAACTTCACCTCTGACTATGAGACCTGCAGCTTGCCTTTAGCCTTCACCAACAGGAATGGGTGTGCAGAGCTGTCAGAGGAGCAGTGCGAGTGACCCTTGCACAGCTGAAGGCTCATTACAAGTAGTTCTCTGCAGTCCTTCAGTGATCTTTAATGCACTTGTCCAGTGCTGTGCTCCCCTAACACTCTATATGGTGACAGTAAGCACCTGATAAATTCTTGTCACTGACTTGATGACAGAGAGGGAGAGTGCTCAGCTGAGGAGTGAAAGCTTTTACAGACAGAAGGCTCTGGGATCTCCTCTACTCTGAGGAGCTCACCTTTGGCTGGCCTGGGCATTTGCAAGGTTACAGCTTACCTTTTATTGATCTACTTTTCCCTCTCCTCCTATAGTTTTGACCCTGCATTCATAGAATCATAGAATGGGTTGGGTTGGAAGGCACCTTTAAAGGTCATCTACTTCTAGCCTCCCTCCTGCAGTCAGCAGGGACATCTCTGTCAGGATCAGGCTACTCAGAGCTCCATCAAGCCTGACCTTGAATGTCTCCAGGAATGAGGCCTCCACTACCTTCCTGGGAAACCTGTTCCAGTGTTGCACCACCCTGACAGTACAGAACTTCTTCCTAATGTCCTGCTCTAGTTTCAAACCCTTGCCTCTTGTCCAATTGCTGCATGCCCCTCACAGCAGTCCCCCTCCAGCAATCCCACCATGCCTTCAGGTACTGGAAGGCTGCTCTAAGGTCTTCCCAGAGCCTTCTCCAGGCTGAACAGTCTCAACGCTCCCAGTCTGTCCCCACAGGGGAGGTGCTCCAGCCCTTGGATCATTTTTGTGGTCCTCCTCTGCACCGTCTTGATCAGGTCCATGTCTTGTGTTGAGGGCCCTATAGCTGGACACAGTACCCAAGTGAGGCCTCAGCAGAGCAGAGTGCCAGAGACACCTCTCTCTTTTTCATGCTGGGCTTTGCCTTCTGGGCTGTAAGTGCTCATTGCTGGCTCATGTGCAGCCATCTAGCAGCACCCCCGAGTTCTTCTCCACAGAGCTGCTCTCATTCTCATCATACCCCAGCCTGGATTGACAACAAGGATTGTTCCAACCCTTGCTCTTGGCCCTGGTGAATCTTATGAGGTTTACCTGGGCCCACTTGTCCAGGTCCTTTAGGATGCCATGCCATCCCATCCCTCTGGTGTGTCAGCTGCACCACTCAGCTGCAACTTGGTGAGGGTCCCTCGATCCCACTGTCTGTATTGTTGGTGAGTATGTTAAACAGTACTGGTCCTAGTAGAGACCCCTGAGGGACACCACTTGTCACCCATCACTATCTGGCCATTAGGCCACTGACCATTACCCTCTGGATGCGACCATCCAGCTAGTTCCTTGTCCACCCATCAGATCTTTCCAACTCAGAAGGCTGTTGTAGTGTTCAAGGCCCTGCAAAAGTCCAGGCAGATGATATCAGTTGTCCTTCCCTTGTCCACCCAAGCAGTCACTTCATTGCAGAAAGCCTCTAGGCAGGTCTGTCAGGACTTGCCCTTGGTGCAGCCTTGCTGGCTGTATTGAATCACCTCCCTGTGCCTTAGCAGAGCTTCTGGGGGATCTGTTCCATGATCTTCTCAGGCACAGAGGTGAGGCTGCCAGGGTGGTAGTTCCCAGGGTCCACCTTTTGACCCTTTTATGAAATAGGTGTCCATCTGCACTTGGGTTGCAGCATTCAGTGTCCTCCCAGAGGTGTTACTAGGGTGGGCTTGGGTGTGGTTGGTAGGACAGAGAATCACAGAATTAACCTCTAGGATCATTGAGTCCAACCTTTCACCTAACCCCTCTAATTAAGGAACCCCTGGCACTAAGTGTCTCATGCAGCCTCCTTTTAAACACCTCCGGGGATGGGGACTCCACCACCTTCCCGGGCAGCACATCCCAATGCCAATCACTCTCACCATGAAGAATTTCTTCCTAATGTCAAGCCTGAACCTGCCCTGGCACAGCTCAAGACTGTGAGTACTCTACCAGAAGGCATTTTATAGTGCTTTCCCCTTAAAAATTGAAGTTGCTCACAATCTCATACCCCTCAACTTCCAGTGTACTTACCTGTGAAGGGAAGAGGAAGCAATTTCAACTGCATCATGAGAACGATTTTATTGTGATTAATTAGGGATATTTGGAGGGCCTGTGACTGGGAGAGAAGGAAAAGAGATGTGAGCCTACGGTCCTGCTCACAAGGGAGAGTGAAACTGGAAGCAGCCACAACTCAATTCAGAAAGCAGAGTGTGTGCAAAATTCTTTCTTTCGGAAGGTCTTCTCTTTCAGCGCACAGTGATTGTGGCTTGGGCTCCACAATTTGTCTGGATTTTCAATCAGATCAGTGTAATTAGCTAGCTTTACTGATTAGCTCAGGCTTACTCTGGTGGTACAATGGTTGAATTGGTTGCCATTATATTTGTTTAACTGCTGTAAAGTAAGTTTCTAACAATAGATTCCTATGCTTAAATAGCATCGGTGCCCCATCACTCAGGCAGACCTTTCCCTCCTGTTGTCTGCTCTGATAGACAATTCTGCTGATGTGGGGACTCTGGCAGAAGAGATCAGGAAGAAGGGATGATGGATGAAGACCATCTCCTGTCTTGGGAGGAAATCAAAAAAGTCCTTTCTTTGGCTATGGACAAGCTGCTTTGTCAAGGTGCCAGAGGATTAATTATGCGACTGCTTTGCACCCTGCTTGGGGTGGAGTGGGGTGGGTAGCATTCTTCTGAACTCTGCCAGAGAGCTGCAAGAGGCTTAGGAGGTTGCAATCCCCTGACATCACTGTCCCAACAGCGTTTGTGAAGCTCTTGGGCATACATCCCTGACACGGTGAAGTTCTGCCACCAATCAGTTAATCAGAGTATTTGTTTCAAGTGCAGGCTGGACTTGATCTCAGGAAATGCCTGGTGCCAGTGGCTGCTAAAGTCTGTCAGCAGGATGGGCAGTTGGGGTGTATGAGGAGCAAACCTTCAGTGCAGAGAGCTGCAGAAAGCCTGCTTGTGGCACTACCACCAACCTGCTGGTGTCAAGAAATACTCGTGAGGTTTTTAAACCAGCGGGAGGGAAACTCCGCAGTGTTTGAGGGTGTTTCTGTTACTGGAGCTGAGCAAGTTGGTTTAATGTTGATTCTGGTTTATCCACTGTTCTGTGTGCTTTTGAATAAAGTAAGTGTAAAGTATAATAAAAATCAAGACTCTTACATTTCTAATCCATCTTTTGGGGAATAAAGAAGCTGTGCTAGTTTGGATTCTGCGCAGGAAAATATCCCAGACTTGAACAAAAACACTACTTAAAATACGAAGCCATCTTGACTCTATCACTAGATTTATTAAGGAAGCCTCTTCAGAAGCTCTTTCAGCCCTGCACAAACCACGTGCAAGGCCTCCTTCCATCTGGCTTGATTTGTGTCCTAGTCCTGTGCTCAGATGCTGGTGAGCAGTTCTTGTAAGAGGCTGCTTTAACTTTTGCTTGATTTGTTTGAGTTTTTTCCTTCTTTGAGAGTGTGAAGTCTTGAATTAGCAAAGGGGTTATTAATTTAGGAGAGTATTCATTCAGAGGAGAGCTCAAGAGCCACATCACTTTCTTAGTTTGGTTCCTTTGGAATAGTTTTGCTGGGTTCAGTGTTTGTAATGCTAAACTAGGACCAGAGATGGGGTTTGATGTTGGGGTGGGGTTTTTTTTGGTGCTTCTGTGCAGCTTTCCTTCATTTTAGGATATGTTGAACTCTAATCTACTCAAGATGAAATTGTAAACATTTCAAACATGGATGTGCCTGACCTTGCAATGCTGCTAATAAAAGCTAATGCTGTTAAACTGCATGCCAAATTAACCCTGATTTCCAAACGCTTTGTTTGTGCATTTCCTGTGGGTAGGCTTTGATCCTGCCGAGCACTACTGCTTTAACAAGCAGTTATTTTTTAATGAAGGAAAATCAGTGAGCATGTTTCAGTGCCTGACTTGAGCAGTAGTAAAACGAAATGTTTGAGGGTTTTTTCTTTTACATCCTGCTTTTGTCTACTATATTGAGCGCCTGACATGGTACAGTGTTTTGGTGAAGGGGTAAGATGGATTTTCAGCATAGCTTTATTTCCACATGTGCGAACCTTGCCAAGGATTACAAGTTCATGTGAGACAGGCAGAGGAAACTGGATAATGGACAGGACAAGGAGTACCTTTCTCAAGAAGCTGGGTGTTTTAAAGTGTTACTGAGGCTTAGTGTCAGTAAGGGTGGGGTTTAATTTAACTCGAGAAAAAACATTGCTTGCCTCTCACATGCATTTTTTCCTTGAAGCTCCCAGGTTCGTAGTATTTGAGCAGCTAGCCGTCCATTTAAGAGCACACTTGGTGCTTATTGTGTTTGTTTTCAGTTCAGAAGCTCTGTTGCAGGAGCATCTGCCTGCAGTCTGTGGGGTTTTAACGCAAATCGTTTGAGAAGTAGCAAGTTTGTGTGGGATGTAATGGGCTATAACCGTGTGCCTTTGTGGGGGGTGCAGAGGGGTGCAATCGTGTGCCTGCGGGCTGGAGCAGGCAACGTCTGTGAGCAGAAACTGCTGGCCCAGAGCTACTGCCGGGTGCTTGCTCTTGCCTGCTGTGGACAAGTGTTTTCATTTTAAAAGGAAAATGGATCTGGGCATCCTCTGACAAACGAACTGCTGTCTACATGAGCGCACTGGAAGGGGGCATTGTCTTCCTGTGGAAGTTGGCTGGAAAGTGCTTGCAGGCCGTAAAGGGGCTCGTGGGTCTCCCTGGGCTGGAGCTGAAATCCCAGCCCTGACTCCCTGCCGTGTCCTCTGGGTCCTCCCCCACCACATCTCTTCTCTGTCGCTGTGCCTGGGCTGCCTCTGTCACCCTGCCCTATGGCTGTGCCCACCTGCCTGGGCCAGGGCTGGGTGTGGTGGGTCCTTGTGCAGCCCATCTGTGTCCTGGCTGGTTTGCCCTTTCATCTGGAGAAGGAAAGATCGCTGCCAGGCTTTCACCTTCTGTCTTCACCAAGTCAGATGTGTGTTCACTGCCTGGGCAAACGTAGCCTTGTGCCAGCTCTCTGTGGAAACCGTTTTCAGCCTCTCACCTTGACTGTGTTACCTTTCCTTTTGCATTCCTCTGCCAGGCTTTTCTTGCCTTCATAGCATCGGACCTCAAGGCCTTCAAATCCCAGAGGGATTTTTCTCTTCACTCTCTGCCCCTTGTGTCTCCTTGTTACAGAGATTCCAGCCCCGGGGCATGTTCAGCCCCTGCTGCCTCATGGGGCAGATGCAGCCAGCCTTGATCGGGGGCTTGGGGCCAGGCAAGTGCCAGAGAGCCCTGCTGGATCCTCCACTCACTTTGTAGGGCCTGACTTGTGTGGCGCTTTTGCATCTGTAAGACGTTTTGGCTGCAGGGATGGGAGTGTCACTGCACAGAGCCAGGCTGGCCAGCTGCTGAGCCGGGGGCAGGTGAGCCCTCTCCCAGCGAGGGCAGCCAGTTGGTATGGGAGCACCAGCTCTGGCTGGACTCCTTCGCACCCTGTCTTGGCCATGAGCTCACTGCTTTCAGGCCTCACCACTTAACTCTCTGCTCTGTGGTCCCACTCTCTGGAGTTTTTGCTGTTACCCAGTGTGTTCCAGTGCCCACTGCTCTGTAGGGGGATTAACTCTTCCTTTGTGCACCACATCGCCAGGGGTGGGTGCGCTGGAAAGGAGCCCTTCTGTAGATCAGGGTGGCATCTCCTTACTGTATGTACCACCAGCTCTGAGGTGATAGAAAGCATTTACAAAGCACCATGTGCTTTACTGGGTGCTTTGGCACAGGCCTTTGACCATTGTAGAGGCTGGGGGTGGGGAGGTGTGAGGAGTTAGGAGTGAGTTCAGAGTGAGAAGGCTCCACATTTCCCAGAGGCTTCCTTTCCTTTGTGCACTTCTGAGTTCCTCCCAGCAGCATCCTCTTCCCACCCCAAGGATGGCTGCTGGCACGGACAGCCTCCTGGCACAGCTGTTTCTTTATGCACACCTGCTCTGGGGGACTGCAGATTCCTGCCTGCAGGAATCCTAGAGCCAAGGCTTCCAGTTTGTCCCGCATGGAGGTGGTTTGCAGGGCCCTGAGGTGGAGCGAAGGGAGGCCTCCTCGCTCCAGCAGCAGCAGATGAGGCTTGTGGGTGAGTGGCTTGCTCCTGACAGTGCTGAGGTGCTGCCTGGAAGTGGCATCTGGAGGTCTAATCCAGCTCCTGGTCTTAGCAGGACTGTTGGTAGCACTTAAAAATTGATTGAGAGGCTGAGGAAGGTGGTGAGAGTATAACCAAGGACTGTAGTGCATTGTAGCTGAAGGAGCCTAACAGAAGAGAAGAGGAAAGCTTTGATGTTGCCACCTTTGGCAGCATTTCTCTGAGAGCTTAGGATGGGTTTTGCTGAGGTGACTTTGGAACAGCTTGTGCTCCCCTGAGCCTTCCAGACAATCACTTAGCCCAGTAATGAGGAATCCAAGTGCACATGCTCCAAGGCGTACTCTAGTGTCAGCAGAAGAAGCTGTCATCACTGCTATTATGTTAGAGAGCAGGATGTCCTATGGAAAATTCAGGTTTAATAGCTTCAAAATGCTCTTAATCTATCCAGAAAGAAAATGTGAGAGCCAGGAGTACCTTTGCTGCAGTCCATGTGCCTGTTTTCCTGTCAGTGAGGATTTTGCTGACACTTGAAAATACTATTTAGAAAGAAATAAAGCAGCTGAACTCCTGAGTCCTGTACTGCTCTGCAGAGATACAGGGGAGCTGAAGAATGCTTCTTCATTTTGAAGGTAGGTGCACAACAACTACAATGTGAGCTTCAAAGGAGGCTGTTCTGGGAAGGATGGGCAACTTAACACCGCTATTTCTTTATTTGGGCACTAGGTGTTCCTGTTGCCCTTGCTGGCCCAGTTGCTTCCCTGCTATTTCAGAGAGTATTTATTTTCTCTTCGATTTGACCCCCCCCCCTCTTCTGTATTCTTGGCGGAGGAGTGATGTGCAGCACTCACTCCATACCTAACAGCGGATCAGCCACAGCTGCACCTTCCTAAAGGAGGCCACTCTACTTCCTACAGGTTTTTGGGAAAGGAGAAGCAGCATTTTCCATTTGGGCAGGTTAAGGGCAACGAATGGCACCTTGCAATAAAAGCAGTGTTTCAGTGCTGTCCCTGTGGGTCTTCTGCATTTGCAGGGGAGGACTCCCTGGCCACGGGGCTGTTTTCTGTGCAAACACTGGGGACACGAGGTTATGCTGACCTTATGTGCCGGCCTGTTCCCTGCCACTGACTGTCATGTTTCAAAGGTTAAACTAACTGTGGATGAAATGTAATCAGTAGTGTGCTGGATCCTTTCCAAATCAGGCTGGAGGAGTGCAATAACCAGCATTGTTAGCTCTGGCAGAGCAAGAGACAGAGGTCATTACCTGTGTGCATCTGAGCATGAGGAACCAAATGCCTTTCCCACTGCCTCCCACATGTGTTTATTTAAAGCCTGTCTGGAATTGTTGTCCTGCTGGCCCTTGTTTGTTTTGTTTTGGGTTTGGTTTAAGAAGGCTGTTTATTCTTCACACGCTGTAATCTTCATCTTTCTGTTGATTTCTCAGAGTTTCCATGAGATCTCAAATCCTAGCACTAGACGGGACCTGGATCAGTACTTGGGCAAGCAGAAAAAGCTGGCAGACAGAATTGCTGTGTTTCTAGATGACAGCCAAAACCAGGCCAGTGTAAACCAGACAGGACTCTTCAGGCCAAGACCAGCAGAAGGAAGATGATCTTGGTAGCTTCCTTCCTTTGCTAGTAGGTAACTGAGAATTGCTGGTACAGTAGGGGGCTGGTGAGTGAGGAGGAGGTGAAACAGGAGTAGTGAAGGAAAGCTATCATCTGAAAATTGACCTCCTGTTTCTTCCTGTACTCAGCCACACATTTTCCCCAACTCCATATCTCATTTGTGCCGTATCTCATTAAGTCCTCTGCATTCAGGTCTACAGCAGGAGCCTGTACCCAGCATCAGATAAAAAGGCTTTCTGGGAGGCAGCAGAACCATGCAGCATATGGTGGAGCAGTGCTGCTTGCTGTCAGGCTGGGGATTTCAGGGGTGACAGGCGGTGAAGCCACTATGTTTGCTGCCTACTTAGCTCTTCCACAGCCTGCCCTTTGGAACTGCCTGTACAATAGCAATAGTCTTAAGTGGTGAAGGAAAAATTGTCTTCCTTTGAATTCCATGTAAAGATTCTTGCTCCATCAAAGCTTGTTTTCTTTATAGATAAGTAGATAGGTATGGCCTGGAAAACCAATACATGTAGCAGCAGTGGAGCCTTTTCTCTGGAAGGAGGTGGGAGAAGGACTTGCATTTCAGAGATCTCTATCAATTTATAGGAAGGTCAGCTCTGTCCTGAGGAGCTCAGTATAAATTGATTATGATGCTGGGAGATGAAAATGCTGTTATCCTTCTTAGCCCATCTTTCCCAGACTCTCTGGAGACTGTAATCACAAGCAGAGAGCTGCTTTTACAGTGCTTCCATCTGTTGCTCTGCTCCTGTACTTCAGCAGCAGAATGACCTTTTCCGTAGTGCAGAGTGCTGGTGAGACCTCCTCCCCAGGTCAGTGTGTGTGAGAACAGAGTGTTCTCTGCCCATTTGGTCTCATTATTCATTTTTTTATTATTACTTTTGAGAGGCTTTTTCCTTCTTTGACATTTATTTTCCTTTTTCTGTGTGCCAGAGCACTGGAGATGTGGAGGAAGCAAGTGAGAGCACTGACAGCTGTCCTGTCCTTGTGAGACTTGAGCAGTGTTCTTTCCTTGGCCTCTGTTTTCCACCTCACACTTTGTGGTAGATTTCTTTGGAACTGTTCAGGAAGCAGCTTGGTTTCTCCACCAGCCTTAAGGTAAAATGCTTCAATACCCACTTCCATGAACGCTCTGGCCTTGGCATGCCTAGCAGTGGCTGCATTGGGCATCATTCCCATATGGATGCCTTCTGTTCTACTGGCATAACTCTTCCATTGTCTGCGAGTTGCAGCCCAAAATGTAGCTCACGTGTGTCTTTTCAGGAAGCTCTGTGGGCAGTGTGGAAGCCTTTATTGAGAAGGCATTTCAGCAGAAAGGGTTCTGATGTGAGAGAGCGTGTAGACTCAAACTGCAGTTGTAGCAGATTTGGATCAGCAGGAGTAGTGAAGATGTCCTGGTCTGTGAGTGGTTTTCCTGCTGGATCTATAAGGAGAGCATCAATTTCCCAATCTATGTGGGGGTCTTCATTACAGGAACTTTCTGCCAGCTCTGCTCAATGAGCTTAGCAACAAGCAGCCGATTTCTCCCACCTCCCAGGTAGTCAGTAAGCTGCCCAGTACTGTGTCTGTGGCAGTCCCAGTGGAAGGAAGACTTGAGTCAGGCGCTTGACCCTATGTAAAAATAACTAGAATTCCTCAAAAAGATAAAGGCACCTTCAGGAGGGGCTGTGCCTTTCTGCACAAGCAGGAGCAGGCAAGGAGCAAGTCCTGACAGAGCTTCTGGTTTGCTGAATATCTTAGTGATGAGAGAGTCAGGAGCAACACAACTGGAAATTGCCTTAATTGCCCTTTGTAATTGAGATATGGGGTCTGTTGGGATTAAATAGTTGAAGATATATATATATATATATATATATATAAATATTCTGATCAGATTGCCCTTTGGTTTAGAGTGCTCTGACATTTTCACTAGAAAAGTGCTACAAAAAGCCACTAACGGTCATCTACTGTGAGTGACTCCCAAGCAAAGGTCACTGTTGTGTCTCCAGTACAAAAGCCAACTGCATTACGTGGACCATTTGATAACTACCTGCGTCCACCTTTGCAGCCTGGCTGAGGGTTAAAAATACAAACAAGTGCTTCTTTGAATCTTGGAGCTTCCATACATCTTCCCTTCTCCTCAGTGCGAGGGTTCAAGATGAGTCTGATGTACAACAGCATCTCCTGCTTCTCCTCTGCCTTCTATCCATCCAACTCCTTTGTCCCCCAGGTGGTAAACACAGCAAAAATCCTAGAAGCAGCACAGCCACCATGGGGATACTCCAGAGCAGGATGGTTTGGAACCAGGGGAAAACCACACATTCACTGCATCTACTCTATACCTTTGGACTGCTTTTACTCTTGGGTTTGCCCTGATGTCACTATGTTGGTACAGATGTCCTCAGAGAATGTCCTTGCTGTAGAACTAGAAATCTGCATTGTGGCTTTCCCTCTTCAGGGGCGTTTATTGGCTTTGCATTTTGGCAAAGTCAGCAGGTAGCAGGTGTTTGCAGAAGGTTTAGTGGAAGCCTTTCACTGAGCCTTGCTGGCAGGAGATCCAGAGGTCCAGAGCAGTGCAGGCCATCCCCTGGTACCTGGGCACAGCCACAGGTTGCCCAGTTTTGCTGGCCCTCTTAGACCCTGCTGAGCGTTTTCTCTGAGTTTGTTTTCTCTGTATTTATTGCTGAAAAGAATCAGTTAGCTGTGGGTGCAGATGCTCATGACATGCCAGCCTTGCTGGAGCTGACAGCTTTAGGTGGTGAACATGCACTGTTGTATCACAGGCAGGCCTAGTTCCTGGCTCGGGTGCTGAGATGCAGATAGCAGAGCCAGCAAGCTGAAATCTCTGTGCCACAGCATTCCTCAAACCTTGTCCAACTCCTGGATGTGTCATAGCAGCACATTTATTGTCTTGTGAAGAAAGAAAATAGACCTGTCCTGGCAGTGAGGATATAGAATGCTGTGGTGCATGCGACCTGGGGCAGATTTTCCAGCTTTAGCCCAGACCACGTTGACTTCTCTCTGGTCTCTGAGTATTCTTCTTGTCTTCCGGGCCTCAATTTTGCCATTTGGCCCTCATGATCCAAGCACACCCAGGCTTGTCTCAGCACTGAACCCCTTTGTTAAGCTTCTGGCAAGGAGCAGAATTCCTGCATCCAAAGCAGGCAGCGAGGAAATGTGGACTGGCCAGAGGAGGCAGCCCTCTCGTGTCCTTCTGGGAGCACGTTTGCAGCGTGAAGGCTTTTGAAGACAGGCAAAAGTCATGGAGTTTCTGTTAGTTAGAGACAGGCAAAAGTCATGGAGTTTCTGTTAGAGACAGGTCCAACTCCTGCACTCTCTCTTAGCTGAGCCCAGCAGTGTGTGTTAAGCCTTCCAGCTGAAATCTGTACAGCAGATTTAAAAATCATTATTAGAGCTTTAAGAGGCCATAAAGATTCAAAGGCCAAAAGGCCTCTTTAAATAATATTGCTTTCAGAAACTTGCCCAGGATGCCACACTCACAGCTTCATTGCTTCAAACGGCACTTGGGGTTGGAGAAGTTTTTATAACCACACAGTAAACTCAAGATGGCTTAATGGAAATGATTTCTTCATGTGTCAAAATGACCCCTTTGATTCTCATTTTACTCTCCTGTTGCCTGCAGCTAATCTGCTTTTTGGGTTATCAGATCCAAGCATCTTACACTGCTGACTCCAGCAGCAGCATTCAGCTGGAATGCTGCCTTTTGTTTACTGGTTTCACCGGGCCTCCAGTGCTTTCTTTAGTCATCTGGTGGCTCCACTAATGTGATTTGCACTCCCAGGCTCTGCAGGTAGCCGTGGGCTTTTATAAGAGAATTAGGGGAAGGGTTGCCACCCTGGTTGCTGATGAATCCACAGGGGAGTTCTTGTTTGTGTTTTGTTTTTCCAACTTGCTTTTTGTTTACGGTTTTACGGAATGTTTTTCTGCTCTGGTTTGACTTCGGTTCTTAAAGTCGCTTTGCTTTAAGTACAAGTACCAAATCCTACTGATCACAGTGTGCATCTGGGAGGTCCATCAGGGCTTTTAAATAAACACAAGTAAGTATTTGATCTGATTGGGATTTGCAAATAAATCTGTAAATAAATAATCCTGATTTGATCAGCATTTGTGAATAGATAGAAATAAGTGGCTACACAAAACCAAAACTTCTCTGGCAAAGTCTCTGGCACTATTGGCTGTAGTAAGGAGTCACAAAGCACCTTCATGAAAATCTTGTCTATTAAAGTAGCAACGCTTGGCACATGTAGGGAAGCTGCAGTGGTTTTGCTAGAGAGGCTGCAGCTAGACTCGTGGAGCTGTGCAAGCAGACCAGAAGCAGATGCAGGTTCAGAAGCAGGCTCTGCCGAGCCTGACAGTTTCCAGGCAGTGAGGGACACAGTGGAGCGAATGCGTTTGTGAAGCACACAGCTCTCTAGTTGCACTGGGGCCGATTTTGATGTGACAGGAGTGTAATCAGGAAAGAAGATACGCTCAGAACATCTTGTGTGCTGCTCCTGAAACACAGCTTCAGGCTGAGGAGCCCAGCACAGCGTCCGATGCCATTCCTTCTTACATGCACAGACTCTTACTTAAGTTATCCTTCTGGATTTGAATGGAGACTAACAGAGTGATTAAGGGGTGGCCTTTTCTTTCTTTCCTTGTTCAGGTTAGCCCTGCAGTTTTCTTAGGGCTGGTCTTTGCTTTGCAGAAAGCCAAGCACAAAACCAAGGACGGTGCCAGTATTTTTCAGGCTTCCCACTGGTCTGATCAAGACTCACTGTGGCAGCATCTTTATACTTTTCTCTTTTCTCAGAATTTTTTTTCACCCGTTTCTATTGCTTTAGAATGGAAGATACCAAACCTGAGATAAAAGCAAAACTTGACAAGGACTTTGGAAATAAAAGGGGTCTTTCCTTGCAAAAAACAGATAATACTGATTCCACTCTTGCTGTTATTTACCTTGAGAGCAAGTCTATCTGTTTATCCAAGACTGAAGAATTCAGACTGATAAGAGCTGTGTTACTGATATGTGGTTTGTAGGCTTGGGTCTTGAGAGGAGAAAAAAGCTTTAGAAGAACTGCAGCACATGTTCTGGTGCCCTGGGTTTGTGCTGCTCCCCGGAGTGGCAGGGTTTCTGCGTGGGGCAGGTTTCATTTCTCTGTGGGTGTGTTGATATTTGTTACACCTACACCTCCACTGAGAGTCAGAGCGTGAGTTTGTGATCAAAGAACGGCAGTGAAGGTGCTGAGCTGCTGTCCCTGCTTTAGAAAAAGGATGCAGAAACTCAGGTGCAGGGCTGTTAATGGTGGGCGTAGAAAGCAGGAGGACATTGAGTTTTACTAGGCTGACACCAACACTGAAGGTCCTGGTGGCCCAGAAGTTTGTGACCCATAAAATCTCCATTTTCCTTCTATTCATAATGTATCTTGAGGTGCAGAGGACTGGGAAATGCATCCTGTGTGAGCAAACACATTGATTACCTCCAACTCGAAAAATGGCGTTGGGCTTACTGCTCAAAATGTGTTTGCTGTGAGTGAGTAGGAGACCTTCCCTCAGTACAGACTCCCTAAGGCAGCAGCTGAATCTTACAGGCAGCAGTAAGAGCTGCTGTACGTTTCTTTAAAATGCTGATTTCAGGTACTTGGCCATTTTTCTGATTCAGCTGGATCAGCTTGGGTGCCAGTGAGCAGAAATCCAACTGTGCCTGCACCTCACCAGGGGAGACAAACAATGGTGAGTGGCTGGGCAGGGTTATTTCTGAAGCTGCCAAATAGCCAAGGTTACTGGAAGCCAGCCAGTGACACACAGGCACACCAGCAGGCAGATTTTACAGCTCTGTCCAGAGCACAGAAGGAAGATAAATCACAGCCATTCCCCTCTCATTTTTGACATGGCTCAAGCCTGGGGTTTAGCTGAAGGACTTCAGGCGTTTTTGAAGTGCAAATAGACTGGCGAAGGGTAAACCTTTTCAGTTTCATTTAGATGGATTTTTTTTTTCAATGTGAATTTCTGGCACCAGCTGAGATCTGGAAGGCCACAGGATTTTTTTGTTTTTGTTTTTGATCAATCAAGCAAGCAGAACTTTCCATAGGGGTTTACATTCTCTGCATACATATTGATCCTATTGTGTTTTAAAGTAGTTAATTTAATCAGGGCTTTTTGAAACCTTCCCGGGGAAGATTTGCATTATTAGAGCTGTCATTTTAAGGTCATGTTTCAGTCTCAGTAACTTTGTGGTAATGGCAGAAGTTACCTGAAAGTTTTAATATAAATAGTTCAGTTATTCCATGTTAAAATTGCTTTGACTGAGAACTAATTTTCCATATATGCCTGTACAAAATCTTCAGTTACAACTGAAAAATGCTGCTCTCTGGAACTGAAAGCTCTGTCAAAGCAGTCTGCTGTTCCTGAGCACATTGACATCAACAGTTGTGTTACTGATCAGTGCCCTTGGCCCTTCCAAGAGCCTGTCTTACACCTTGTCTCTTCCAGCAACATGGATGTAATGGCAGAGCCTTTATTCTAGTGCGTTTGACCTTTTCCCTCACCCTTTGTCTTGTGTGAAAGCAGCAGCATGCAGAAGATGGATTGCATAGTAACTACAAACACTTCTCTCCACTGCCATAAATATTTGGAGGTACAAAAAGCAGGGAGTGTCTGTATGATAGGATCCCACTGGAGTGCAGAGCTCAGGTTTTATGGGGCAGGATACAGTTTGCTGCTTTCCAGTCCATATCTGGTTCCAAGAACATCTACATTTCAGATGACAGCAGTATATATTCTCAGGATTTTTCCTTTGAGGATGTTAACTGCAGACTTCGCTTCTTTGATTTGACTGGTTTGGAAGGAGCTTCAGAAAGTTACCCTGGAGATGGTGATCCTAAAGCTGCATGCAGCTGATGGAGAACATTGGATTCAGACACCAAGGCAGAATGCACATCTCCCAGTTGTCGTTTTCTCTGCTTTTCATCTTACTGGTTTCAGCACACTTGAGCCCTGCTTGCTGAGGATTGGGCTTCCAGAATCACATGGACCAGGCTGGGGTGTAAGGTGCAGAGCAGTATCTTGCATACAGCTGCTTAAGTCACATCCCAGGAGCTCTCTCCTGTAGAGTTTCCTGGGTGAAAGTATGTTCTGAATGGGATTTCGTCAAAGGCATCACTTGGTGGCTCAGAATGGGAGTCAAGGTGGTGTAGGATCCAGAGTTGGGAAGGGCCAAACTTCTGCTTTAGTCGTTAGTTCCATTTCCTTTACCACTGTAATGGTGACCATGCTGATAGAGTGCAGTACAAATATTCCAGATCAGGATAGGGAACCAAACCCCTCACATTACCCACAAATTACTAACTATAGCTAGAAAGAATTAATAAAGAAGGCTAAAGAAGTGCATATTGTGCACTGGCTTCATGCCCTGGCTTCATGCTCAGCAGCAGATGTGTAGTTACCAGGCCCCTCTTGAGCTTTGTTTCACAGCTCTGCTTTCATGCCCACTGAGCTCCGATGCTGGCCATCTCAGGGACTGCGATGCTGGGGATCTGTGGTGTCTGCAAGGGGGACACGAGATGCTGTTTAAAGCTTTGCTGAGAGAGAAGGGAGCTCTTTGTGTCTGGTTATGAGAAGGATTGTGCAAGGCTGGCACTGGGAGATGCTAACAGCACCTTGCTTTGGTAAGGGAGAGCTTCCTGCAATCACTCAGGACTCCTCTCTCTTCAGCAGGTCTCATTCCACTGACTGGAAAGAGAATTTGGGGGTTGAACTAGATGATCTTTTGAGGTCCCTTCCAGCCCCTAGCCTTCTGTGATTCTGTGAGTTTGGGGCCTATGTCAAGTCAGCAGTTTTTGCCTCAGTCTTGACTAGGCAGAGAGTGCAGATCTTTGTTCAAAAGCAGCCAAAGTCCTGCAGACAGATCTGTGGCTGCTGGCTGGAACATCTCGAGTTGGCATTTCTTTTACATGATGTGTGCTCAAATGTCAGGGCCCTGGGGTGGCTGTCTCTTGCGGTTTACAGATTTCTCAAGCAGCCAGGACAGTAAAGTGCTCCTACTCCAGTTGCAGTGGGCATTAGTCAAGGGCACAGCCTGGCCCCTGGCTCCGAATTCCTGCAGAATCTCATTGAGCAGCAGCTGGTCTGTGGGATGTGGAGATTTTAACAAGGTAATGTTTGTGTTTGGGTGAAGGACTTGTGTCACATGCTGTGAAACTGTTCCAAAGTGTCAAGTCTGTAGGGATCCCGAGACAGTTTGGGGGTGAATTTTCTCCACTCTCTCAGCACCTCTTAATTTTATCACAGGCAAATCCTGCCGAATTCTTCCACGGAAGGGAAAACAAAAAACCCCCAAAACAACAACAAAACAAAAAGAAAATCCAAAGACCCTCAGTACCACTAACTACAGCTACAAAAGAAACTCCTTTTTGGCCTTTAATTGTCAAATTCCTTTTCCCCACAATTGTTTTTCCTTCTTTTTTTTTTTTCCTTCACTTGAGAGAGGTTTATGGTGCTGTGTCCATCGGGACGCCCCCGTCTCGGGGCTGAGGTTGTCTTTCTCCTTGAGTTCCTAGAGGTGATGTTATCTTTTGTTCGCTCTGCAGTATGGCCGCTCCTGAAAGCATCTGTCACTGTAGGCACTGCAAGATGAATGAGTCTCAAGTGAACTGCTGGTTGAGGCAAATGGCCAAAATAAGAAAAGAGAAGGGGGCTGGAGGGCTTCAGAGACGACAGACAACAAGGAAGCACTGTTAGAAATCAAAAGTAAGGCAACGGTAGTGGAAGGAAGAGTCAAGATGGATCACATGTTAGTAGATCCCACAGGTCTTGGAAACAAAGATTGGTGACTGATAAATTCCGAAGAGATCTCCTGCATCTTGACAGAACCGCGGCTGGTTTGTTTTCTGCTTCATTTGCAAGTGAGGGAGGATCAGAAGATGATCTGACCACTGGATGAAGAAACTGGGGTGGGGGGGAGTCGCACTCTGTTGTAAGGTCAGGACAAGTTAACGCTGCCAATGATCAGAAAGAGGGTTAGAGATTTGTGTGTGTGTCGTAAATACTGCGTGAGAATCTGACCGAGCTGAGCACGTAACAGCAAAACCAACCCAGCACAGTGGCCGCTTAGCTTTGGGAACAAGCAACCAGCTTCACGCGGGTATCCGTTTGGATTTCAGGAGGGACTTAGTGTTTTTTCCAAGAGGGGAGATTCATTCACGACAGTATCTCCGACTTAGGACTAATTGTTAGACTCTTCAACTGAAATTAAGTGATATAAAGAACCACACAGAAACCCCAAGAAGACTCCTCTCAAGCCCCTGAGAAGCAAATCCTTCTGCCCCTGCCCCCCAGGCTGGGCAAAGGGCTGTTTGCAAAAGCAGCCAGCTGAGGACAAAAGGCAGCACAGCCCCAGTGTGTGTCAAGGCTTGGAAAAGGGCCGGGAGCATCTTGGCTTGAAAAATTATTTTGTCACACCATTGGCATTGGTCCATAAGGGGAAGCACTGGTTGAAAGGTGAAGAAATTAAGATGATTAGAAGCTTTAAAGCGTCACAAATGGTAGAGTATCTCTCTTCTCAATGGATGTAAATAATAGATGAAAGACCCAGAGCTGACAACAAAGGATCAGGGCGTTTAAGAGAATGTGTGCAGGCTGAATAGAGGTCTGTGGCCTAGGGCCAAAGGTCTTAACTTGGAGTGTAATTAGAAGAAAATACAAAAATGTCATTACTAGCAGGTGAAATGTTCAGCACGTGTCTGAAAAATAGCAATTTCAGAGCAGGAATTAGCTTGCTGACATTTGCAATCACTGAACTCTCTCTGCAGAGCCTGCACTGTGGAGCAGAGCTGTGTGTTTCTGGACCTTGCTGGCCAGCTGCTGGCATGGTGGGGATGCAGCGCGCTGGGGTAGTGTCAGTGGCCCTGACAACAGAGTTGTTTCGTGTCTCTGAATACGGCAATGCTGCCCAAAGCCTTTCCTCAGTCAGAGGTGATGGCTGTAGCTGCTCTCAACTAGGTTGATTCTTAAAACTGGGAGGAAGGGGAGGAAGCCTAAAGCCATATTGCCTTTGATTGTAAAACCTGGGGTTGGAATTCCAGATGTGCAGCAGAAAAAGTTGCCTTCGTGCTGGTTTGGACAGCAGGACCAAGGCTTTAAGCCTAAAATCCCATTTGTGAGCAACAGGGAAAATGCCTTTAAATCTTTTGGCAAAATACTGTCCACTTCTGTTGAGAATCCAAAGCAGCTCATGTGCCTAATGAGGGCTTGTCAGCATTTAGGCAGTGATAACTTCATTTAAAGCCTCTCCTGATGTTAATTACTGTTCTGTATAGCCCTAGGGATTGTAGGAGTTACTCTTCTGCCTGCTTCTTGCTACAGCATTGCAGCCCTTCTTCGGGGTATTTTGGGTGTACTCTCCTCAGAAAATGCACTTTCTGTTAGCAATACTTTTATGGGCTGCCAGACAGGGGAGCAGCCAGCTAATTCTGATGTCATTTTGAACACTGACCTCCGGTTTAGAGTAGTTACTGCTCACCCAGTTAGTTTTTCCTTTTCCACCTACAGTGAAACGATTACTTCTACATGAACCTCTTCTTCTTTATGTTTCTGTGGCAGTTAATTTTCGCATATTGATGTGCTGAGTTCCTAACACCATGATTTCAATGCCAAAGAGGTGCAGATTCTGTGACAAAGGTCTGCTTCTGGTGGAGTGCAGAGACGCAGCCACACAGCTGGAACAAAGCTGTGCTTTTTGGAGCAGGGGAGCCTGCGTCCCCCAGCCCAGAGCCTCTTTCTCCCTAGCTCAGGTTTGGACCGGCAGGCTTTGTTGGCTTGTTCTAAACTATATGCTGGCACGAGTCATAATCATTTTTTTCTCCCTTCTTATTTTTCAGGTGTTGAGGAGTTTTAAACAAACTCGAGGCAAGGCTTCACAAACTCTTAGCTGCACCCTTTAATCATGACTGCATTTCAAATAGGTTAGAAGGAATCTGAGAAGGTACCGTACTCGCCTTTCTAACGGACAATGCATGGTGTGTTTGTGCTCATCAGTCTGCTTCCCTTCCCACTGAGGCAGCAGCGTGGGCTGGAGATAACCAATTTATTTTTGCTGTGGGCATGGACAGTGTCTGAGCTCTGCAAAAATCTGCAAGTCCAGCTGGTGTAGTGGAGGAGCCTTGGCCAAAGAGGGCTGAGCTGCGCTTCCCTTCTTTCTTGTGCATTCACAATGGGGTCAACTTCATTATTTAGTGACAGTTCTTTTGAAGCTGTAACAATTTCCTTCTGCTGTTTTACTTAGAGGCACTGCAGATACCTAAGCAACTAGCTAAATATGTTTTATGCACTTGGAGGGTGGATGTTTGTTTGTTTGTCCTCTCAAAGGGTTTAAAGCAAATGGGAAGAAGAATGCAGATCTTTGTAGTGATGGGGATAGGTTTGTGCTTCCAACTGAGATTCTCACACGTCTTTTTTTCTGCCTTCTTAAAGGGGGAGGCTCGTCTCAGTCTACAATATTTGGCTTGCATAGTTTCTTGTTGCATTTAAATAGGCAGAAGGCTGCAGATCTTTTCTTGCTTTATGACCTGTTGTATCCCTGGGGCAAGGGCAGCTGAGCAGAGCAAGGGGGTCATGGCCACAGCCCCGCTTCTGAGTGGCATTTGGGGGTTCCCAAAACCTGCCTGCAGAAGCATTTTGCTTGGCAACATCTGGAACACGGTAGAAGTCTGTAAGAGTGGGGACCCTCTCGGATTTTGCTTTGCCAGGTGCTAGGAGGAAGCAACATTAGCCTTTTTGGTGGGGGGGAGAAGCAGATTCTGTGGTCCTGAAGTTAGGCTAAACAATTGCAGAGGTCAAAGGACAGCTGAGTGCGGTCAATGAGACACCCTGGGGTGTATTTTGTTACTTAGTAAAAGGAGCAGCATCCTAAAACCCTAAAGGATTCTCTTGAAAATCTGTGTTGTGAAAAGGTTTTATGAGTCTGATGGCAAAAAGTGCTGATTTAGCTGAGGAATGCTCGCTTTTGTCCGAATGAAAGGCTAATCCTTACCAAATGTTGGCAGCTATTATGCTGCAGTCAATGCAGCTCTGAAAGGACAGTTAGAGCAGAAGTGTACTTTGAGATCTCAAATGTTTATCATTTTAATGGTTCTGTAACTGGAAAGATTTCTGAACTTTCATCTTTGATCCTAAAACTTGCACCATGACCAAAATATTTGAAGTTGTAAAAATGAAACCCCTTCCTCTTTGAATTCACCAAGCATCTGCCCCTGCCCACTTCCTCTCGATCCCCTTAAAAACTTAGCAGGACACTGCCTAATTTAATCTGCTTTTAATCTGCTAACACATTAATCAGTTAAAAACAAAAGTGGAGTTTTTCTGGTCTTGAGCAACTTTTGCTGTTCTTATTAAAATGAGTAAAGGACTAGTTTGTGAGTAAGTGATTCCTAGAGTTTGTTTGGTGTTATCCTTCTTTAAAGTGACAGCTTCTTAACGCTTAACATTTGTCCTAGGGGCAGATAAGAAATCAATGTCAGAGCCAAGACCTTGTAAATAACCCGAAAGGAAATGCAGTAATGCCTGTCTTCAGCAGAGAGGTGGTGAGGGAAGGCCTGGGCATATGGCAGAAAGGGCTCAGCGCTTTGTGTCTGCCTTTGCAAGCAGAGCTCGCCGCAAGGCACGGCCCTCTCCTCGGCCCTACTGTCTGATGCTAGCCGAGGGAAAGGCACTGGAGCGAGCAGCGCTGGCGCTTTGCAGGGCCTACCCTGGCCTTCGGGTGTGATCCCTAACAGAACAAATGGTGTGCCTCCAGGAGGAAAAGTGAGCAAAGGCACAAGGAAGTAACTCCCTGGTTTGTCTTGGAAGAAAATGTCCTGCAAAATAGAGCTCTCTAAAGAGCCTCATTTTTAAACTCTCTGAAAGGATTCTATAGAGAAGTTTAGTATTGACCTGGGTCAGGGTTAAGGCACCTTAAACAAATGAAGCTGGGACTGGATAAAGCCATGAAAATCCAGCTGGCCTATTAAGCACAGCACTGTTTGCCTGGAGCTCAGGTTGCTACAGAGCTGGCACACACCTGGAAATTCTCCTGACAACTCCTGCTGCAGTCATCAGGAAAGGGCAGCTGCAGGTCTGGGGGGTACACAAAGCAGGGGCCAGAGAGACTGCAGGGCAGGCCTTAACTCTGACTTCCTAGGCTTCAGCTCCATGCTGCTACAGTAAGGCAATATCAAAGACAGAGAGGGCTGGGGGGGCTCATGTAACAGTGAGAGTCGGCTGGCTTTTGCTGGGGGATTGCAGGGAGATGTCTGAGTCTGTTTACAGCTAGCAAGGAGGAATGCCACATTTTACAGGTTGGTCTATATGGAATGAAGGGCTGGATAAAGTAGAGCCCTTATATAATTGTATGTATGAAATATGTCTATAAAATATAGTCCCGACATAAAATATGTTTATAACATACAGCCCTGACATAAATCTGTGTGCAACATAAAGCCCTTACATAAATGTATATTACAACTGCTTAGCGAGTTCCGTGTGTGAGCTGTAATGCTTCACGTGGCCTGTAACCATGGAGTTCAATGCACTGCATGGAATATGGAGATTATTGGGTTTTCTTCCTTTGGAGAAAACTGTTCTAAAGGGTTTCTCAGGTGGCTCTCTTCTTTGCAAGCAGAATTTAGCCCACAGTGAGAGCTTTAGGCACAGTGTTTCTGTTCTGCTGTGGCAGCAGTCACAGAAGAATATTCTGAGCATTATTTTCTTGACTGAGTGTTCATGGCAAGTTTTATATGGATGTCTTCCAGAATGCACTGAACCTCTGAATTTTCTGGGTTATTGACTCACTAAACCATAAGGGCAGCTTTGGGAATCAAGACTGCATCTGCTAGCATATTTGAGTTGCAGGTGAAGTTCAGACTGTAAATGCTGTTGAGAATTTCCTCTTGGGAGAAAAATGGGTGGAAAAAACACATCTGATGTCTGCAGCGAGTCATAGAGTCATAGAACAGGTTGGATTGGAAGGGACCTTCGAGATCATCCAGTTCTAGCCCCCTGCCGTGGGCAGGGACACCTCCCACGAGCACAGCTTGCTCAAGGCCTCATCCAGCCTGGCCTGGAACATCTCCAGGCAGGAGGCAGCCACAGCCTCCCAGGGCAACCTGTGCCAGTGTCTCACCACCGTGAGCTCACTGCCAAGAATTTCTTCCTCACCTACAGTCTCAGTCTCGTCTCTTCCAGCTCAAAGCCATTGTCCCTCAGCCTGTCATTCCGAGCCTTTGTCAAAAGTCCCTCCCCAGCTCTCCTGCAGCCCCTTCAGGCACTGGAAGGCTGCTCTGAGGTCTCCCTGCAGCCTTTTCTTCTCCAGCCTAAACAGCCCCAACTCTCCCAACCTGTTCCCACAGGGAGCTTCTCCAGCCCTCTGAGCATCTTGGTGGCCTCCTCTGGACCCTCTCCAGCAGTTCCAGGTCCTTCTTGTGCTGGGGGCCACAAGGCTGGAGGCAGTGCTGCAGGTGAGGTCTCAGCAGAGCAGAGGGGCAGAATCCCCTCCCTGTGTTGCTGCTCTCCCTGCTCTGGCTGCAGCTCTGGGCTGCCAGTGACCAGTGCTGGCTGCTGGACACTTTGGCACCAACTGACATCCCCAAGCCTTCTCCAGGCTGCTCTCAGCCACTCTTCACCCAGCCTGCATTTGTGCTTGGGATTGCCCTGACCCAGCTGCAGGACCTTGCCCTTGGCCTTGCTGAACTCCATGAGGTTGGCTTGGGCTCACCTCTGCAGCCTGTCCAGGTGCCTCTGGATGGATCCCTTCCCTCCACTGTGCCAGCCACACCACACAGCTTGGTGCCATCCCAGGCTTGCTGAGGGTGCCTCAGTGCCACTGCCCATGTCACTGACAGAGATGTTTCACAGCACTGGTCCCAGTACTGACTCCTGAGGGACACCACTTGGCACTGGTCTCCATTTGGCCACCAAGCTGCTGCTCACAGCTCTCTGAGTGCAGCCTTCCAGCCAATTCCTTACCCAGCCAGTGGCCACTCCTCAGGTCCACGCTGTTCCAGTTTGGTTGCCAGGATGCCATGGGGACAGGGTCAGTGCCTTAGCCAAGCCCAGGTAGATGCCATCAGTTGCTCACTGATGCTGTGGCTTATCAGAAGAGGCTCCAGGCTCATCAAGAAGGGTTTGCCCATGCTGAAGTTGTGTTGATTACCACCAATCATCTCTGCATCATTTGCCATAGGCCATAGCAAGGCCCTCAGGAGGATCTGTGCCATGATCTTGCCAGGCACAGATGCCACACTGATTGCCCTGGAGTTTCTGGGGTCTTCCTTGTTTCCCTTGTTGAATGTGGGGAGGATGTTTCATTTCTTACCACTCTTCCTTCTTCCTAGACGATGAATAGCCCAGGCACAACTTACCATGCTGAGAGCTGAGCTGCAGCACAGAACAAATAAAGCATTAGAAGCAGAACATTGTTTTGTTCTCCTATTAATAGTGTGGAATTGGGAGTTTGTGCACTGCTGGTTTGAGTAAACTGGCACAGGTTGCCCAGGGAGGCTGTGGCTGCCCCCTCCCTGGAGGTGTTCAATGCCAGGCTGGATGAGGCCTTGAGCAGCCTGGGCAGGTGGGAGGTGTCCCTGCCCATGGCAGGGGGTTGGAACTGGATGATGTGGAAGGTCCCTTCTAACCTAAACCATTCTGTCAGTCTGTGAATTCTGCAAAGCTCTTTTAGACTTTTCATTGCCAGACCTCAGTGGCATTATAAAAATGCCATTTGTGGGCATTTAACCCTCAAATACTTTTGGGGACCTCTGGTATCTAGAGAAGGTAACTCGAATGGCCAAGCTCCTCTTTAAATAGACCCCTGGACATGTTTTCTTCTCCCATTGGCCTGCTTGTGTGAAACTTCATCTTGCCTGAAATCTGGGATGTTTCAGAAGGCATGGTAGTGATCTGGATCTTTGATCTCCACAGCAGGGGTTGCCTCTGGTCAGTTCAGGGGTTCTGGAGAGAGCTGTGTTTGTTACAGAGGCATGTGTGGTATTGGGGAGCAGAGGAAGCTGAGCCCCATGTGGCACATGGCCAGCGTGTGTTGTGGAAAAGGAAGAGCAAAGGCTCTGCGAGGCACTCTGCACTTTGAAGGTCACTTCCACTGAGATTCATGGGGAGAAATTCACTGTGTTTTAAAAATGGCAGTGCTCTGAGCAGCAGAGACGTTGCCAAACAGGCCTGAATGGTGCTAACCTTGGCACTGCTGGAAGGTTTAAGCTGGTTCTGGGTTTGACCTGGGCAGCTTTTTCCACCTGTTAGCCCTTGCCCATTGCACAGAACTGGCCATGAAAGCAGCTGCCTCTGCTGCCTTCACTGCATCGCAGGCTGAGAGTGACTGCAAAAGAATGTTAGATTAAATGTGCCTCTGCCAAGAGACTGCATGGGAGCTTCAGATAAGGAAATGTTTGTTTGTTCCTTTCTAAAACACATTCTGAGTTAAAACCAGCAGATATGTGAGCTTTTTGACCTGCTGGGCAGTGGTGGTTTTGAGGAGCTGTACAGGAAGGTGCTCAGAGTAGACTTGATAAATATTGTGACACTGTCTCTGCAAAAGAAGAGAAGCTTGTTCCCACCTTTGGTGGTCCCTTTCCAGGGATGGTGGTTTCCAGGCCGTGTGAAAGCAAGGAGAACTCTTTGGGGCTCGCCTTGTTTTCAGCCAGGGCTCTGTGGAGGAAAGCAGTCATTTGAGGGAGGAGACAAGCAACAAGCAACACATCTAACCACCTTCTAGCCAGGTGTGCTGGTGAAGGCAAGTCTGATTACTTAAGACTTTATTACTCCTTGATTTAATTTCAGTTTTAACCTAGAAATCTGTGCTAGGGATTTGTTTAATGATCTGCCTGGAGAGGGAAAGGAAGACAATTTGAGGGTACTGCTGGTCAGGATTATGTGATCACAGCTCACAGGATGTTAGGGGTTGGGAGGGAGGGACCTCCATTGATCTTCGAGCCCACCCCTCCTGCCAGAGCAGGCCTTGCAGGGACACATACAGACAGGGCTGGGAAGGCTCCAGAGAAAGTGACTCCACAACCTTTCTGGGTAGCCTGTGCCAGGGCTCTGGGCACCTGGCACAGAAGTTCTTCCACATGTTGAGCTGCAGCTTCCTGTGCTGCAGTTTCCATCCATTGCTCCTTGTCCTATGCCAGGGCACAAGTGAACAGAGGCTGTCCCTGTCCCTTCCTTCCTGACCCCTAGGCCTCAGATATTAACAGACATTGATTAGGTCCCCTCTCAGCCTTCTCCTCTCCAGGATGACCAGCCCCAGGGCTCTGATGTGGGCAGTGCTCCACGTGGAGCTCTCGCCTGCAGAGCGCCCTCCTTTGTGCAGTGTCACAGGCATGCTCTGGCTGCAGAGATCATCTCTGGAGCTGGCAGCCCTGACGTTATTTTTGGGGTCCATATTTGAAGAGCTTCCATGCTTCATCTCCAGCTCACCAACTTTGGGCACGGGGAGAAGGACTGCTTACAGCTAAAGAAAGTTTGGAGTTTACCAAGTCCTCCTGCAGTGCTTCATTTCCAGCCTGTTACAGCAGTGGCACCACAGCAGATGAATGCTGTGGGAAGAGAAAATACTGAGTGGATGCTCCTGAAGAATTGTGTCAGCTCTGGAAGCTTTGAGGAGCCAATGGAATCTGCACTGCACTCCATCAGGAGCATGTTTTTCAGTAGTGTCACTTCCACTGTCTTGGAATGAAGACTTTGCAGAGTAAGTAAAGTCTTTGCAAGGTGAACAGCAATTAGTTAGTAGTGCCTGGCAATAAAAAGTTCTCTGGTTTAGTACAACTGGTACCTGAGAAAAGGTGAAGGAAAAAGAGGAAAGAGCCTGGGGAATCCCACTACTCCTGCAGATGGAGACACCCAAGGTGTTTTTTATTGTGGAGTTGTAATTTTGTTCTGTTTGCTGTGTCTTAGGAGTGAACTTTTACTCTGCTTTTCTATCAAATGCTCTCATCTTGGTTAGCAGCCTTCAAACTCTTGGGCAGTGTGCAAGTGTGAGTTCCTGTACAGTGATAGGTTGTGCTTGCAATAAAGAAGCAGCAGGAGCCCTGATGTCTGCAGCCTAGATTTTTGCAGCCCAGTGGCCTGAATACTTACAATCATTTGCATGTGTAGTTTGCTAAGCCATAGTGCATGGTCTTGCTGTGTATTGAGGGCAATAAAACAACCCCTGGCAGATCAATATGTGCTTAGAGTATTGACGGCTGAAGGCACATGATGAGAAGTGGTGTAGAGAGGATGTGCAGGAAGAAGATGAAGTACAATTACAAGAAGGGTTGGAAATAACATTGCTATCATTAGCCTCGTATCATGATCCAACCCAGTGGTGCTGAAGGACTGATAACAGTTTTTATTGATAAGGCATTCAGAGAATGTTTGGGATGGTAGGTGCAGTGCTTGGCTTCTGCATAACCAGACCACACGTGCTGAACAGGTCAGCATCCCTTTCACTGCCACAAGCAGTGCAAGCTGTGGTGACATTATTTAACACCTCTGTCACTGACATGGGCAGTGGGATCGAGCCACCCTTGGCATGTTTGCACATGGCACCAAGCTCGGTGGCCTGGCTGACACACTGGAGGGAAGGGATCCATCCAGAGGGACTTGGACAGGATTGAGAGGTGTGCCCAAGCCCAGACTCATGGGAGGGGAGATTTAGACTAGATCTTAGGAAGAAATTCTTGACAGTGAGGGTGGTGAGACACTGGCACAGGTTGCCCAGGGAGGTTGTGGCTGCTCTCTCCGTGGAGGTGTTCAAGGCCTGGTTGGAGGAGGCCTTGAGCAAGCTGGGCTGGTGGGAGGTGTCCCTGCCTGTGGCAGGGATTTGGAACTGGATGATCTTGAAGGTCCCTTCCAACCCAACCCATTTTATGAGGTTTTCTGAAGTGCTCCTTAGTGATTTCTTTGTGCTGCCTCTGCAGTGTGTTGGGCAAGCACAGAGTCCTTGCAGAACCGTACAGGCTTTTAAGGTTGCAGGCCCTGCCAGGCAAAGCTGGGTTTGCAGGGGCTGGCTCCCGTCATCGGGAAGTTGTTCTGTGGAAACAAAGGAGAAAATGCACCTCTGCTGTGGGAGAGGTCCTGCTCCATCGCCTGTGTACACTCCAACAGAGCCCAGCATTTGCTGCACCTTCTGCAGATGAATTTATAAAACCATAGCCAACCTTCACAGTGACACTTCTGCTGACTTCACAGCATCATCCCAAAGGGCGCTAAAGATGGGTTCAGTCATGGTCATTAATCCTGGAAGCTTCTGCATCATCAAGGGCCAAGATCTCTCCAGGAAGGTTCATGCCCCACTGTATAACTCTCTCATTTCTGGTCACATGCTGCTGAGCACTGGGGTTTGATTTACTGGCAACTGAGATTTGATTAACTCTTCCAGTGTTCTATGGACAAATTAGCTGTCTCCTGAGTTCCTGTCGTTGTCCACAACCCTGTGTCATCAACCTTCCCATCAGAGCCCAATGGCACAAGACTAAAGAGGCTCTGTGTGTCTTAGCATTCTAAGCATAGAGCATTCCCCCACGGCAGTAAGCAAGCAGAGGAGGAGTACTTACGGAAATGGTGGAGAGGGGAGGGCTGTGTGAACAGATGTGTGGGGGTGGGTGAGAGAGTAATGAGACAGTAACAATGCCTGGGTGCCTGCAGCTGGTGACAACCCATGGAGGCAGGGCCTGGATGTGCATGCATGAGGCCATCTCTGCCCATGGAAAGGAGCTGTGCACTTGCTGGCACCTGCAGCAGTTTTGCTCTGTTCAGTCACTCCAGAGGAGGCTCTCCTGTGGTTTCCCACACTCAGACAGGCAGTTGTTGCATTCAGGGCTTCTAACAGAGCTCCAGTGAGTCACAGAACTCAGGCCTCCAGGTGTTCTGCACTTGGTGCTCTCACTGTAGGTCACTTCATGCCAGCTAAGTAGTGAGGTCAGGTGCTTGCTTGCACCTGCTTGCTGCACTGAGACCACTTTCAGAGAAGGAAGTTTCTTTTAAGAGCCAACCTAAATATCCCCTGAAGCCGCTTGAGGCCATTTCCTTTTGTCCAATCACTTAGTCCCGTGGAGAGGAGACCAACCCCGACCTGGCTCCAGCCTCCTTTCAAGGGAGTTGTAAAGAGCCAGAAAGTCTCTCCTCAGCTGCCTCTTTTCCAGACTAAAGAAAGGCTGCAGCTCCCTCAGCTGCTCCTCTCCAGACCCTTCACCACCTTTGTTGCCTGGCTCTAGACCCACTCCAGCCCCTCACTGATTTTCAATGGTCTTCAAAGATCTTTTTCCAACCAAAACAGTCCTATGATCTCTTCACTGAGAAAGTGGCATCAAATACAGTTCGGCACATGCTTAATCCTTGCATAGTCTCAGTCCTCACTTGGGGTGTGTGTTGAGTGCCCCCAGTGCACCACATGCACCAGTTTTCCTCTCACCTCCTCAGGTGCTGCCTAGAATGCAGCCATTCCAAGTGGGAGTCACATCCTGGTGCAGAGTGAAGCCAGGGTGCAGTGGCTTAGTGCATAGTGCAAGGGCTAAGCTGCCTGCTCCCCCAGCACCAGAGAGAGGGGAAGAGTAACTCACACAACTCAGGGCTGAGATGCAGAGCTAAGAGTTTAGTATCACCTGAGCTATCAGCACAATCCATGGTTCTCTCCTGTAACGCTCTAGTTAAGCTAACAGCACAGTGCATGATGGCCTTAGCTCACCCTATTTGCAGAAGAAGCACAGTAAAATACAGGCGAAAACCAGCATCAACCAGAAACCCAAAGCCAGCAGTTACCTGACTGCCTCCTGCTCCACTCCATGCCTGCAGAAAAAGCCAGCATCCAGAACCCAGAAGCAGCAACCAGAACCAGAAGCCTCCCGTGTTGCAAGCTGAGCTTCAAGCCGCATCATGCTCCAGTTGATTTTTGAAGCTGGTGGGACAGCAGCATGGTTTGAGTGACAGCAGCAGGTTCAGCTCAGCCCATGACACAGGGCAGGGTCTGCGCAAGTCGTGTCACACAGCTTCATCTGCAGACAGCTTGTGAGATGAGTTCTAGTCTAAGGCTAGGAAGAGCTGACTTGGGTTGGGTCTCTGTAGTTTGATTTTAATTACACAGACCTAGCTCTGAAACAGTGTTTTAACACTTCAGCCTTACAGAAGACTGCACCAGAACGTTCTGGGAGGGCATCTGAAAGATGAAGGTAGCTGCAGGATGTCAGGCAATGAGCACAGGTGCTGAACTCAGCTCCTGAGCTGCCGTTTTATGAATGTGGCTTGAGCTTAAATCTCAGTGGCTTCTGTGACATTGCACCTTCAGTCTGGTCTGTGTTTGACTGCAGCTGCAAACTCCTCTGTGTGCATACAGCTCACTAAATAATGTTGGCAAGGACAACTAAAGGGACATGGCAAACTTGAAGTAGAAGACAGGAGATTGGGTTTCAGTTTCTATCCCTTGCCGTTTTTCCTTTCTTTGGTCTCACATTACTGCTGTAGGATCCATAGAATCATAGAATTGTTTGGGTTGAAAGTCCAACCATCAGCCCAGCACCACCATGGCCATCAAACCATGTTCCCAGGTGCCATGGCCACAGGTTTCTTGAACACCTCCAGGGATAGGGACGCCGCCACCACCTCCTTGGGCAGCCTGTGCCAATCCCTAACCACTCTTGCACCAGAGACATTTGGTGAAGCTGAAAACTGCCAATCAATTGTGATTTAAAAAATACACTTCAGGCTTCATTTTCACAGTATTTTGGGGCCATTTGAAGCTGGCAGCTTCACACATTGAGTTTAACTTACTGACAGCATCCTGAATTTTGCCTGGAATAAGTTTCTTGTTTTGTGAACTGTGCCTGCAGACTGTGGGGATAGTCCTGAGGTGGGAGGGATGGAGCAATAAGGGCATAGTAGCATCCATAATCTGAAAAGCAGTCCACTGGAAAGGGATCTTAGGGTACTGATCAACAAGTGGCTGAAAATGATCCAGGGTGTGCCCAGGTGGCCAAGAAGGGCAGCAGCAGCCTGGCTTGGATCAGCAATGGTCTGGCCCGCAGGAGCAGGGCAGGAATTGTGCCCCTGTGCCCAGCACTGGTGAGGCCACACCTTGAGTACTGGATTCAGTTTTGTTCTCCTCACTCCAAAAAGGACACTGAAGGGCTGGAGCAGGTCCAGAGAAGGGCAACAAAGCTGGGGAAGGGTCTGGAGAACAGGGCTGGGGAGGAGCAGCTGAGGGAGTTGGAGGGGTTAGTGTGGAGAAGAGAAGGCTGAGGGGAGACCTTCTGGCTCTCTAGCCGCTGCCTGAAGGAAGGTTGTCGTGAGGTGGTTGTTGATCTCCCAAGTGATTAGTGATGTAACTAGAGGGAATGGCCTCAAGCTACATCAGGGGAGGTTTAGATTGGATATTAGGAAAAACGTGGAAAGGGTTGTCAGGCACTGGCACAGGCTGCCCGGGGAGGCAGTTGAGTCACCATCCCTGGGGGTGTTTTAAAGCCATCTAGATGTGGTGCCTGGGGGTTTGGCTTAGTAGTGGATTTGGTCAAGTAGGGTTGGTGGTTGGACTTGATGACCTTAAAGGTCTTTTCCAACCTAAATGATGCTGTGAGAGCAGCACCACTGGTGATTTGCTTTCTGTTTCACCTTGTGAGGGAGCAGCTGCCCTGCTCCACCATCCTCCACCTGTATCCAGTTGTTTTTCCAAAGAACTGCTCCATTCCCAGGCAGTCTGATGACATACTCCAAGTACTGACATTATTAATTGAGGAACTTTGTCAGGGAAAAATGGATGTTCTTGATCTGTCCCATTCCACTGGCACAGTAGTGGCAGCATCAGACCGAAGGACTGGATCCTAAGTAGTGTGAGATGGTACCGGTATAAAAGAAAAGCAGAGGTGAAAGGACAGGCCACTGTGACCCGAGGCTGGGCAACTGGCAGTTCACTTCTGACAGGTGAGTAAATTGCTCATCTGTCACTCAGAAGGTCTTGTGTAGCTGTGTTTGAATCTCCTTAATCGAGACAAAAGCAGGATCTTGAAAGGACTGTGGAGGGAAAAAGGCATCTTCCAAGGGCTGCAAGATAGGGGATGTTAGTGGACCACTCCTCCTCGGACTGCTCTGTTGGCTCCTACAGAAGCCCCACTGAAAGCACTGCTGGGTTTGTGTCTCTGACACCTACCTTTCATTTAGTGTCTGTGTTTCTTGTTGTCATTAACTGTCAGCCTCTCTGCTGTGTGCACAGTCAGGGTACAGCCTAATGATGCTCCGAGAGGGAAAAATACTTCTCCCAGAACATCTCTAGAGTGATGTAAGTAATAGAAACTGCTTGCTGTAGCTGAAACAGCAGTTCCCAGACGGCCTCGCAGCAAAGAGGGGCCTGGGCTCCCTCTGCCTGAGATAACCCTTTGAGATACAGAAGCTGCGCTGGGCCTGGCAGTGCCTTTGTGAAGGAACTTGCTTTCATTTGCTTTGAAGAGAAACTTTCCTGTGGGGTTAGGCCAGATCAGAAGGCAGATTATGTGTTTTGGAGAGCACAATTACATCGTTAGATTAAACACAAAGTAAGGGCTTGGTAGGGCTGACTGAAGGAAGGTGTTTGCAACAGATTCATCATTTGCTATCAGGTAATTGTGAAATTGCTTTAAGCCATAACAACACCACTCCCTCCCTCCCTCTTTCTCCAGGTCAGTTCCTCTCCTTTAAAGTCTCTGGGGTCATGACCCACCTGGAGGCCAAGTATGTGGTATCTGGTGTCCTGAATGAGCTGATTATATTTTTACTAGCAGAAGCAGTGTGCAGTTGTAGCTCCCAGGAGCTGTTGGGTAACAATCCACTGCCAGCGGTGGAGACATGTGGACAGCAACCACCATACCTTAGTGTCCAGTGCTCTGCAGGGGAGCCCCCTGAGTGAGGGAGCCTGGAGCTGCAGGTCATCTCAGTGCTAGGACACTCTGCCCTCGCTTCATGTTTTGCTGCAGATTTGAGTTGGAAGGGATTCCATTTTAACTGTGTCTTCCAGCCTCTCTATGTAAGTGTTGAGTTTTTCACCAAGAGGTGCTGAGACACTGGCATGGGTTGCCCAGAGAGGTGGTGGAGGCCTCATCCCTAGAAGTTTTTAAGGCCAGGCTGGGTGGAGTTCTGAAACAAATGATCTAGTGTGAGGTGTCCCTACTCATGGCAAGGGGATTGGAACTGGATGATTCTTGAGGTCACTTCCAGCCCTGACAGTTCTGTGATTCTGTGAGATTAAAGTAAGCAGGGAGTGGAGCTTCCACATTTGGTAAAGAGATGAAAGACAGGAGACACAGGAGACAGGAGTGAAAAGTCAAGCTGATAAACTATGTGCAAGACTTCAGCATTTTCAGTGGGGGGTTTGCCATCGAAGGTGTCGTGGCTTAGTGGGCATGGTGGTGTTCGGTTGGTGGTCTTAAAGGCCTTTTCCAACCTTAATGATTCTGTGATTCTGTGACATGAAATTAAAATATGCTGAGTGTCAAAGCTGGTGAGGTAAAGAGGGGAAGCATGGAGAGTGGCTGCTGTCAGACTGAATCTTCTTCCTTGGTGTGGTGGGAGGGGAGGACACAGAGCAGCAAGTGTGACTGCACATGCACACTGCACAGTGCACACAGCAGCGCCCTGCAGAGTCCAGCCCAGAGCTTGCAAGGCAGAAGCAGGCAGCTCCTGAATGGCACTGGTAGGCAGAAGGAGAGGAGAGGGCTGGAATATTGTGTTACAGATGTGCAAACTGTGGACAGCTGCAATTAGTGTGCAAGTATATATGGAAAGAGTTCTTTAGCTCCCGACCAAACCTCCAGCCCATTAGAAACCTGTGCCCTGGTGCACTACGGCTGGATGTAGGGCAGTGGGGCTGAAGGTGAAAGCTGACTTGTGGCTGTTGCCAGGAGAAAACAGGCAGGAGGCAGCTTCTCAGCCAAGCTCAGCTCCCTTTTCTCTCAGACACTGTGTCAGTCACACACAGAATGGCAGGAGGGAAGGGACCCCTAGGACCATCTGGGCCAACCTTTCCAGCTCACAGCAGAGCTGAGCTGGCCCAGCACCCTGCCAGGCTGAGCCTTCAGACTGCCTCATGCAGGGGACTCCTCTGCTTCCCTTAGGAGATGATTCCAGCCTCTGACTATTCTCAGGGGCAAACATTTTCTCCTGCAGTGCCATGGGAATGTCCCCAGCAGTAACTTGTCCCCATCACCCCTTAGTTTTTCCAGGTAACTCCTTGTACAAAGGGAGCCTTCATCCTCCTGGTGGCCTCCCTTTGGGTACTGGTCTATGGTAATGAGGTCTTCCCTGAGCCTTCTCCTCTCAAGGCTGAACAACCCCAGCTCTCTCAGCTGGCAGAGCTTCCAGACCTCTGAGCATTCTCCTGGCCCTTCTCTGGACACCTTCCAGCCTGTCCACATCTTTTCTGTACAGTGAGGACCTAACTGCAGGCAGTGCTGCAGGTGTCTCAGCAGGGCTCACTGATGCTACATCAGATGAGCAGAATTTTGGGGGAACATTGTCTTACTATCACTCAAAAGCAGTAGGTTTATTTGCTTACTGTATTTCTGCTGGTGGCTGTACGTAGGAGCGTAGGACATGCCTGTTGTTTGGATCACTTAGTAGTGAGCATTAATGGAGCTACAGGAATGGGCTTTGGTCCTATTTACCTGCAGATATTGCAGGCACAGGTGTTGAGATTTTTCCCCTTCTTTTTTACTTCCTTCAAATTCCACCAATTTATTTGTCCTCCAGACTCTGTTTTCCCCCTGAATCTATGCCCAGCAGACTAGAGCAGGTTTTCAGCCTGTGACACTGCTGCTGCTGTGGTGCTCCCTGGGAGGTGCCCCCAGTTACCCTGGAAGGAGGAGCACAAAATGCTTTGAGATTGCACCGGCAGTGAGGGGCAGAGTCAAAAGCAGAAGCATCAAAGCCATTTACACCTCGAGATGGTGCTCCTGGTTGCTGGGCAGGCTGGGTCAGGATGCATGAACCAAGCCACCCAGCAGCTCACTGCCAAGAGTCTCACCACCTCCTTGCCTCTGCGTGTGGAGAATCTCCTGCTCCCCCAACCCCTGATTTGCCCTCTCCAGCTCCCTGGAACTGCGGATGAGGCCCAGTTGCCCTAATGGCCTCAGGCAGTGTTAGGAAGTGAGCTGCCCAGTGATGGCTCCCAGCTAGTCCCTGGGGCTCCCAGTTTCCTCCCCTGCAGCCTAGCAGGATCCCCAGCTCCTCTGGTTCTTCTACCTGCACAACTGCATCCCTGAGCGGTCTTGCCCTGCTCCCCTCTGTGCTGCAGGGAGCAGTGCTGGCACAAGTTACTGTTCCTGTGCTTTCCTTCCTTGGCATTGCCAAGAGCAATCTTGTTTGCTCTCAGCAGGCTAGAAACCGCCTCCAGTAACAGTGAGCAACTCCTTGGGTCATCTGCAACTTGTCACCATCCTCTCTCTGGGTGCCAGGGAGGCAAATTCAGTCACCTTGGCTCAGCAGCAGTTCAGCTGTGTGCAAATTGCACTTCAGATGAGTTTCCTGTCAAGATGAAAACAGTTGGCAGAGATTCTACACAACACAGGGGTTGTAGAAAACATGAAGGACAAACAGGCTTCGAAGTCATAGTATCATAGTATCACAGTATCAT
>WAAF01014986.1:212-10859 GCA_013400475.1 Tricholaema leucomelas | reverse complement strand
TGGGTGATTTCTAAAGTGTGGGGGGGAGGGGTATACCCAAACCATCACAGTTCTCCTTTTACCTTTCCTGTATTTCTACATGCTATCTGATCCTTTTCAACCTTTAGGTCTTTCTAGTTGGTGTTCTCTGTCTTTCCCTCTCCAAAGGCTCCCATTTCTGCAGCAGCATCCTTACTAACCACAATGCTACTGCCAGAGAAACCTCTTCCTTCTCATCACATTGTCCTTCATGCACTTCAGGATGGGAACACAGCAGTTCCAGTAACACAACAGCATAAAACCCAGGACACATTAAACATCTGCTCTCTATACCCTTTACAGTTTCGAGTACCCCCTCTTCTTCATATACAGCAAAATAACTATTACATTCATTTGCAGACTGGGGAAAGAGAAAGAAGGGCTGTGGCAGGGGCAACAGAAGATATCCCAAGTTGTTTCACAATAGATTTTATCACCTTCAAAACAAGCAAATATGAGAACAAAGCCTCCACATAGAAGTTGCATGGCTGCTATGGTGTAAAATGGTCCCAGACAAATCATCTGGGTCTGCCAGGCTCTTATTTTGTATGAAGAACTCAGCACTGATACATGAGGTACTTGCTGCACCACCATGGAAAAATACCATGATGAGCCAGAATTAAAAAAACAGCGCAACACAAAAGCCATTCCAAAGAATGAACTTCCGTGTTCTTAGAAATGTAGCCCTGACTCCATTTAGGCAGCACAGACGGTGATGCGTCCTATATGATTTCCTTACAGATGAAATTCAGCACACCAGTAGCACACCTGGAACATGAATACCCACACAGAAAGTAGCCTTCAGGAACACAGCTCCGAGTGACCTAAATGCCATGCTCAAGATTCCACTTTCCTACTTCACTTACACAAAACTAGATAGCCGAGTTTTACAAATGCCACATGTTGTAAAATAAAATGTTTCTTCTCAAACTCTTACCTGCTTCTTCAGAGAAGGGGCTAAGCTGAGTGTAGCCACAGTGTTTCCTCTTGTCTTTACTGAAGATACTGTCTATATTCAGAGACTCTCTTTTGGGTCTCCAGGTCGGCCGGTACCTGCTGGATGAACTGGATTTAGACTCACTACTGGTACTCTCCACATCCCAGTCTCGAGTGTGTGCAGACAGGCTTTTTGAGGGTTGTCTGTCTGCCTGATCCACACTAGTCCCTGCACGAAGTGGATTCTGGATGCTTTGAGAAATCTGCTGTGGTCTGTTGTGGATCATATTGCTCACTGTCTCTTTAAATTCCCTCAGCCTGCTGGTGCTGCTGGATGGTTTCGGGGCAGCTCTGGGGGCTTGTTTCTCCTTCAAAGTTTCTCCTGCAGTTTACAGGGACAGCAAAAGCCACAAAAATAACTGATCAAACTATCATTCCAGACTTGCAGCAGCATCTTACAGACTTGAAAAGGTAAAAATATGTTTAAAAATCTCAATAAAATTAGAAATAAAACCAACCAACACACTCCAAAATAAGGATGAAAATGCATGTACACACTGAAGATCATAAAAACATACAGAAAGAGATACTGATATTTGAAATAAAGTAACATCTCTTGCCTTCACTATGGTATCCTGATGACTGAGCCTCATCTCCTTTTCGCCGAGACCTGCTAGAGCTCCTCTTGCGCTCTGCCAGTGAGCCCTTTTTGGAAACATGCCTCTGATTGCATTCACTGTCAGTCAGGTGCCCTGAAAGGACAAGAGAACACAGTAGAGATGACAAGAGCCTTTGGACTGAATGTTCTGTGTGCTAAGAGCAGCACAGCTCTACTGCTCCTTAGGAGGTGCAGATGCTTCAATGCTAACTGGCAAGTTTGGGCAACTCTTTGTATCCAAAAGTTTTTGGTTTTGTCTTGGGGAGGGTGCTCCATTTTTTAAGTCATAAAGGAGCAATACAGCCCCTTCAAGGAATCTGGAAGTGAGAACTTATCCACAGTGAGAGGAAAAAGCTGACTCTGCCTTGTCTTCTTATAGTCTCAAGACACCACTTTCTCAGTCTTTCAATACTTTTCCAGTTTTAATGGTCATGAACATAAAATTCCTGAGGACAGCTTGCTTGACATTACTTTGTTGAATGAAGACTCAAACACACAAATAAGTTACCATGTAATACTAAATTACTGAATGTCATCAGCTGCTCTGCATGAACTATCCATTTGCACCTTCTTTGCCTGTAGCAAACACTATTTAGTAATCTGAGTCAGCTTAGTCTACAGTGATGAAGCCTCAGTTGGCTCTCAAGGACTAAGCCAGCTAATTCACATCTGCCACAAGCTAAGAGCATACACACAAACCTTCAACATGGATTAGCTGAGACATGAGAGTGTTCCCTTACTACAGCTCACGTGTCTGAGTGTTAGTATTTTTTCTTGCACACAATTTATTCCCAAGTTTTTCACATCAAATGGAAATTAAGATCATTTGATGTCATAAGTTTTCTTTATTGCCGCTGTCTTAACACACATTCACAGTCCTAAACCTGCAAGCACAAACACATACATGGTTTTACTCACGTGAGTAGTCCCAAGCAGAGATGCAGGGTAAGAAGGGAATTTATGAATAAGCTACAAAGACTTTTGTCTAGCCTTTATATCACCAGCTTTCACCTTGCACAGGATAATAGGAAAAGAAATCCCTACTACTCAATAGTGGATTAGCAGCCTCCAGACTACAGAGCTGGCTGTTTTGAGCCTTTCCCCTTCTCTACAAATTAACAACAACAACAGCAAAAAAAAAACAACTTAAAAATCAACATTTAAAGCAGATTTTAGACATGAAATTGTACCTTCAACAGTCAAAAAAAAAAAAAAGGCAGTTTAACTGTAACTGCTACAATAAACGAGCAGGAAGGAATCCAAGTGACAAAAAGCAAGCTACAGAAGACTCACATTTCTATTAATGCGCAAAGTGGAGGGTGATTCTGTAGCCAAATTCTTGATTATAAAAAAAGAAAATAAACTAAGAAAGTAAAAGAGAAATGCTGGCAATGAGGATAGATGATGTGTAGCATTTAGGTAACTAAAATTGCTGTTTTGGGAGAACATATTTTTCCTTCACAGCATGAACTGTCATACATCTTTTAGACACTGACAAACAGCATTATCTTATAATTTGTAGTGACTCCCTCCATAAACTAGAAAAGGTTGATGTTTCACTCCAGAGTGTAAAACTTCTGCAGTTATACTTTTCAGCTGTTTTTTCTATCTGACAGGAAGTGCTCGGTTAGTATCCTTCAATGACTGTAACGGACACTATTTAAAGATATTTGATGCTACTGGAGCTAGTTTAGAGTCTGCACAGACTAATTGGAGCCCAACTTAGCCTTGTAGAATGAAGGCTGCTAGCTTTGCCTGAGTACTTTCTCCTCCTTTAATAAATTGCAAGTTTTGTCCTATTGCTGCTGAACACTTAATAGCTACAGAGGAGATGTCAAAAATAAAAAAATCTGCATGATACAGGCTTTGCTGTTTTTACTTGCACCCTTTGGAACCAAGACTAAAACCAAGATAAAGCCAGAATACAGGAATTACAATCCCAGGAACACTAGCTAACAATTTACACTCCTTAAGTCACTGAAATTTCTGAGAGCCCACTCATATGCTTAAAAAATGTCCGTTGCTGAATGTATCACTTAAATACCTCATTCTCCAGAGGTGGGAGCAAACAATGATACTCGAAGGGAAAGTCTGGGTTTGTAGGAGTTGTGTGCATGTCTAAGAATATATCGGAGAATCAAATCAAACCGGTTAAGACAATACACCCCCTACTCCCTCCCACTGAAATTTCAGTTGCATGAATAGGGCAGCCAGAATACGCACATTTTTCTCAGCAGCACATGTTGGTAGGAGCAAGAGAGGGCTTTTGCAGCCACTCTTCATGCCCCCATGCTGAAGTACCCAGGTGCCTGAGGTCATACAACCCAATGGTGGTTCTTCCCTGGAGGACGATGCGGGATAGGGTCCATAATTTTCTGGGCTGGAGTAGTGGGCAAATGGCCATTAAATGAAGAATCCTGCTCTTGCCCAGAACGATTCAGTTGACAGGTCAATGTGGATGGCTTCTTTATAGCCCCACGGAGCAGCATTTGATGATTGAGAAGTTGCATAAGTTGGCAGACTGACTTTTTTTGGAAAGGTTTTGGGTAGGTAAAAAAAAAGGGTAAATGTCCAGACAAGTGGCTAGCTAAGGAGGCAGACTGACTATAGCTATGGTTGAATCAGGGAAGATGAGGACAACTGAATTTAGGTGGATAAAGAGGCTAAGCTGAAGGAAATAACATAGGATAGAATCATCAGGAGAAGAAAGAAAAAGAAAAGGAAAAAGTCACTGAAAAATGACAGAACAAAAGGTTACATGCCAGACTTCATGCTTACATGTTTGAAACCATTCCTCTACCCTCCCTTTTCTGCTGCCATTTCTGCATGCTATGTTTTGCAGGAAGGAACTTAATGCAATGAACTCTGGGCCACTTCTGCAGATGAGATAAATAGTATCCCACTAGCATTTTCAATTTTGTCTTCTTTTAAGATGGACATACATTTTGTTTCTTCATCACTCAAATCCTCCTCCAACTTTCTCTTCTATTCTACCTAGGAATATGACTGGAATATACAGTGGTAAGTATTTACCAAAATATTAGAAGTACTGTGGAGCTATGTAAAACCATGTACCACAGTTACTTGGACCTCTGATGAAGAATCCAAGGGTAGTGAAGAAAACTGTCTTGAAACTTTTGCCAGATTTTGGTGTGAAAAACATTTGAACCAAATAACACACACATCATCACAATACAGGAGTTAGATTGTTTTGCAAATAAAAGGACTGAGTGGTACAACAGCTGTTAACACACTGGAATGAGAAACAGCTGCTGATTCAACTCCTATGTCTTCTTAGAAAGTTTAAGGCACAATAAAGTAACTTTTCAAACAGACTTAGAACACAGTTCTGATGCTTGACAGGTATGACCTGCTTTATCAGAAGTGATGTTAAAAAGTCAGAAGTTACTGCAAGAAAAAACAGGCTGACTTGGGTCACTGGGCATGAATAATAGAGAAGACCAGAGCCTCAGAACTTCCAGTTAACATCTTTTCAATTACAGAGTGTTCAGGAAGATTGCTTCGTTGCCCAATGGAACATACATACAGATTGTCTTCTCATGAAAGACTCTCACTTAATTTGCCTTCAGAGCACAGGTAGGAAATCATCTTATGCTCCTCCCCAGTGCAGAAAATATTACCAACACCACTTACATACACAGTCCTCAGTGCCCAAGTATGAGAGATTCTAATGATGAAAGTGCCTTTCCCAGAAAGCTGCAACACCTGCAATGAAGTAACTCCCTGCAGATGAGTAAGCAGCACATATGACACCAAACCACACAAAGGCACCATGCAGACTCCAGCTTACAGAACTGTATGTCTAAGAGAGCAGGTAGGATTGTGGATAATGGAAAATGTGATCTGTAAAATGTTTGTCTAGCTAGATACAAGTCTACAAAACCCAACAAGATACTTAAAACTATGCTTACTTTTTTGTCATTGCCAATGATTCATTACAACTAAAAATACATAGGATACTAAATACTGTTCACTATTCTGTAGAAGTTACATAGCGACTTTTCACTGGAATCCACTATAGTCATCACATTTAATGACAATGATCACACAGGTATAATGGTATCTGCTACCTGTGTCCCTGCTGCTTTGCGAAGCTGCATCATTCTCCACATTGTAGATGACTGTTCCCTGTGAGTCAGAGGAGAAGTGACTGACCACAGACTCATGATGTGCCTGTTTATAAGGATAGCTGTCTGTAGAGGAATCTGTTCTCGTGTCACTTGAGATGGAAGGTTCTCTCCCTAGGGAAGGAAGCAATGTCAAGGAAACTTAAATTTCAATCTTTTGGGGCTATTATGAAAGTCAGGAGAGGATACAGAAAGAAGACAGATGAAATTATACAGAAGTTAACAGAAGAATAGAGCACCAAATACACCAGCTCAGATTCAAGGATGCCAGAGCTCATAGGACAGGCTCTCTGCCATAAAGAGTGTCATTATTTCTACAAACCCCTATTTGATAACTCCAAATTTATCAAAGCCTTTTATCATGCAAAATTAAGCTATGTCCATTGGACTGAAAGTATGTATTAGTACCACACTGGAATTATTTTTCAGTAATTTTTGATGCTGTCAAGTGTAATTAAAAATTAAATACACTGCTTCAGGGGAAGGCAAAGTAAAAAATTACTAATAAGAGTAACAAGAACATCACAAGTTATAATAACTAACACATTTAATCTGCTTTGAATCAAAAGCTTGACTAGTTTAGGTTTACACTGAAATTGTATTCTCTGCAGCAAAGTGACTTACTCCTTCTTAAGAAGCTAGTAGAATCCCTGCACAAATGGGATACAGTAAACAATGAAGCATCATGATTCAACTTCAGTACAGTAATTTCTAAACACATTAAAAGAGGAGAAAAAGACAACCTCCTCCCACCACTTTCGGTACATAAAAAGTGAAAATCTAAAGAGTTTGAAGACTGCTGGCTCTTTTATGCATTATGTGCACACACCTGGATAGACAGAGTATTAATTTTATACTTGTTTCTCAGTGGAGAAATCAAAGAAGGAAAAAGAAAATACAGAAAGTCATTGTTATGTTTAATCACAAACTCCCACCCTGAGGGCACTTCACATTTTCAGTGACAGCAAGTCCTGTTAGTTGCTGTCCTGTTTAAGCTTGCCTGACAACTTTTGAATTCAGAAACTTCCCCTCATCTCCTTACTGGTTACAAATCTTACTGGTCTGAAGAAATGTAGAGTATAGCTGCTAACAGAGATGACAGGCATAGAAAGAAAGGTAAATACAGGCAACAAGAATCAGTTTGTGGAACTAAGCATTAGAAAATCATTTGTAAACTGAAGCCTTTATTCCACAGATACCAAGAATGTAAGAGAAGCTGTTTCATTTAGCTTCACAACATCAACAGTCTTTCTTTTGTAACTGGTATCATCAGATGTTGATGTGTTTAGATGCATTTATCACATTCCCCTGACACAAATTCAGTCATCATATTGTGATTAACAATCTAAAAATGAAGCAATCTCTTATTTCCTGAATTATGGTCTGTGGATATCTGATAATACTGAAGAATACAGAACAAGTTGTAGTTACACTTAGTAAGGGACAAAAAGACCATTTTGAAAAAGGTATGTGAGGGTAGAAAACTCTGGATATCAACAAGGCTAGAAAACAATTCAGCTCTATTTGACAGGAAAATGTGTAGGGTATGATTTCTTCTTGCACTTCGATCTACAGCAGCTCTTACAAATTCTCTCAAGAGACTGGTATCAATGTTTAACACTGCAAACTACATTAGAAAGCCTTGAGGACTCACTGGTTTTGAAATGAAAGTAGGCTACTCACTACAGCCTTCCGAATTTTATCTGAATGAAACACCTTTTTACATTATATTTTTTATTTCAGCTTCCTGAAATTATTTTGTTATGGATGTTTTAGGGTTTAGGAATGTTGCAGAGGGCGTGCCATATGTTATGCTAGTGTCAGAGACTAGCAGCTATTTGGGACAGCTGAGTTATCCAGTGGCCTGCCTAGTATGTTTGAACTTGATGTTTCTGGCTGCTATTGTAGGTCTGATTGTAGTTTGGAGACAACAGAGATGCAGGAAACAGGCTACAAGTGAGGTTTTTACCTTTTCCAGAGGCAACAGCAGGGAGATAGGGATTAAAGACACAGTCTGCAACTGAAGCGGGGGGAAGAAAGGCCACGGCACTGGGTAGACGGACTGCTCACAGAGCAATAAAACATCCTGCCTTTGGACCTTTGAAAGAAGAAATGTAGTTGAACATGGCCCGTACCCCACTGACCCTGAAGCGTGGAGTCAGGAAACTAACTGGTTCCCGTTCATACCAAATAGAATGGAGGAAAGTAAAGGCAGAAGCGATGGAACCCCTGCCAAAGTGCAGTTACAAAGGGCTGCAGTGGCACTGGATCTGGCTGCAGACGGTGTGGGCGATTGCAAAGTCCCTCGGATGGATAAAGTTGAGGAACTTGTTTGTGGAAAATGCGGCTCAAACATTTTGATCTGTAGGAGAGTCGCTGACACCGGAGCCTCCAGGATTAGACAGGCTGCTGAGGTAAAGGTTCTTTCTGCTGCAACNCCAAAGTGCAGTTACAAAGGGCTGCAGTGGCACTGGATCTGGCTGCAGACGGTGTGGGCGATTGCAAAGTCCCTCGGATGGATAAAGTTGAGGAACTTGTTTGTGGAAAATGCGGCTCAAACATTTTGATCTGTAGGAGAGTCGCTGACACCGGAGCCTCCAGGATTAGACAGGCTGCTGAGGTAAAGGTTCTTTCTGCTGCAACCAGGGGACCGGAAGCGGTACCAGGGGATGTGGCAGGGTCCTCGGAGGGCGAGACCACCAATGCCATCAAGCCTGCTAATTCTGCTGCTCCTGCGTTAGCCCTGCGTGTCTCCGTCAAGCTGGCTGCTGCTGCTGCTGTGGGAAAGGGTCCTTCTGCCTCAGTTCCAGTTCCAGCATCACATGAAGAACAGAGCCAGGCACACAAACAAAATTTAAATGATTCAGTGAAAGGCACCTCCCAGAGTAAGACACAATTTATTTTAGACAAAGAAGTTCAGACAGATGGTAGTAAGCAGGAAGATTCAAATGCAAGAGTTAAGATCTCCCTTGCTCCAATTAAAATAAGGAGAAAAATGGCAGCTAGTACTGGGGGTCAAGATAGCTCGGATAACGATGGGGATAAACCAGAGCAGGGTAATCCCAAGGAGGGAACTGTCAGGGACCCTTTTGCTGCGGTTGAGGAGCTTCAGAAGTCTGTTCAACTAACGAAGCAAAGGGAGGAGGATTCAGGAGAGGGTACATCGGCTGGTGTGAAGGCTAGTACCCTTGTGGGTAAAAGGAATGGAAAGGCTAGAGTTAAGGGAAAATATACTCAGGAGACAGATGATAGTGATGATAAGGAGAAAGCCCCATTGCCAAGGGAGGAGGTCAGGCATATTAGGCAAGATTATGCCTGGAAAGAGCGAGAACTGTTGATGAGTTGGCTAAACAGATGCTGGGATGGAGGCATGGATACCATAGAAACAAACCCTCGGACAATGAGGCAGTTGGGAGTTTTCTCGAGAGACAATGGCATAGATAAGCACTTAGGACATCTCGGCGGCAATTCTAACCTCTGGTCATGCATATTGACAGCTGTGGTACCGCGGTACCCCAACAGGGATGATTTACCCTGGAGACCTTCACACTGGAATACAGTTGAACAGGGTGTTCAGTGCTTGCGAGAGATGCCCATAAAAGAGATAATCTATGGAGATTATGCCACAGAGGACCCTGATGAGATACCTGTGAGATGTGCTCTCCTAAAGAAACTTATTCAGCTTGCCCCCTCTAATTATGCCCATACATTGGCAAGTAAAATGGTGGAGAAAGATGATGAAACAACTCCTCTGACTGTGGGTGAGTCTGCTGATCAGATGAGGCAGATGGAAGATAGCCTTACATTTAGTGCCATGGCGTCAGCCACAAATACTATGGCTGAAGAAATAAAAAATGGCATGAAACAACTCAAGGAGGAATTTAAAACCTCCATATCCCAGTTGGCAAAGGACAATGACCTTTCTTCTTCGCCATCAGAGTGGGTACATGTCTTGGCCATCAGAGATAGGCATCCTCCCAGAATTCCAATTCAAACAATTTGGTGAAAACATGGGTAAGTGAGATGGAAAACCTACCTCACTTCTCCTAAAAAGAGTGAGAGAGTTGCAGAGTGAGAAGACTAAAAGAGTAGTTGCCTCGGTTTCCTCACATGTCCCAGACAGTTCTGGCAATGATTCAACTAATACCATTAAACACTGTGCCAACTGCACTTGTAATGGTCAACATTGAGGGGCCCTGCCTCTTACCAGGTGGAGGCCAGGGACCAGGAAGATAATAGGATATACTGGAATGTATATGTTAGATGGCCTGGTACCTTGAAAATTCAGAAATATAGGGCTCTAGTGGACGCAGGTGTTCAATGTACATTGATGCCTTCAAATTGTAAAGCAATCGAGTCTATTACTATTTCTGGAATCACAGGAGGGTCTCAAGAATTGACAAGGTTGGAGGCAGAGATAAGTTTGACTGGGAGTGATTGGCAAAGGCATGCCACTGTAACGGGTTCAAATGCACCTTGCATTTTTGAGAATTGACTTTTAGAGAGAAGGGCACTTCAAGGATCCAAAGGGTTTTAAAGGGACTTTTGGAATAGCAACTGTAGAAGCTGTTGGAGACAGAGTGAAGTTGTCTGCTAGGCTTGAGCTCTTAGACGAGTTTGCAGTTGTTGGACAGCATAGAGGATGTGAAGCTGCCAATTGCCACTCAAACTGTACACCACAGGCAATACAAAACAAATCGTATTTCTTTGGTGCCCATACACGATCTGATTCGTCATCTGGCGTGCCAGGACGTCATTAAAAAAACCCATTCACCTTTCAACGGTCTGATATGGCCTGTGTGAAAGGCAAATGGAGACTGGCGACTGACAGTTGACTTCTGTGGCCTAAATGAAGTGACACCACCCCAGACTGCTGCTGTGCCAGAT